>CAJNJA010012947.1:0-12876 GCA_905231915.1 Symbiodinium necroappetens | reverse complement strand
GTTTATCGTTTAGGGTTTAGGGTTTTTGGGTTTAGAGTTTTATCGTTTAGGGTTTAGGGTTTTGGGGTTTAGGGGTTTATCGTTTAGGGTTTAGGGTCCATGATTATAAATCCTGCATTTCCCATCATAAGGAATACCATCATAATTCCCATAGTTTAGGGTCCTTAAGGTAATGCAGGATTTATATCATCAACAGGTATCCCCAGTAGCCTCCCCTATCAGCCAATGTCAAGCGCGTCTTCTGCATGGACACGAAACCAACATGTCTTGCATTTCCCCGGCTGATGAAGAGAGATCCTGCCTACACTCTCCCATGTAGTTCCGTGCTGCTGACCAACATGACTCTACGATTAACGTTTACGGGGTTTTTGCGTGAAGAACCCAGGCAGGAACTGCATTCACGCCCGCATACCCGACGCCTAGAAACCCTAGTCCTAAACCCCTAAACCCTGTATCTCCAGAGCCATAAGGTCGCGAAGCCCCCACGCCCAACGCCTAAATTCGACACACGACCTCAAACTAGCACAACCTACGGTTCCGATTATAGACCCTAAAGCAGAACTTATAGGAACCCTACAAGAGGGTAGGTTTGGGTAATTCAAGGTAGTTGTCAGGCCAAAACCTGATGCAATACTCACAAAGGACCGGGGTTCGTAGCAACGAGGCCAAAAGGAGGCTATGCTTGGGGGTTACATGTTGACCCCGATGTCGGCGATCTTCGCACAGTAAAGAACAAGCATACCAAGTCTGCTAAGCCTTCAACGAAGCACTGATTTAATTCAGAGGCCTTAGTTCCTGACTTTAACTTCTCAGCCGTCCTAAACCCACTTCCCAAGCTCTACTTCTTGCACCTTGCCTTGAGGCGGAAGCCGCCACTGAGTCCGGCACGACCCGGACGTTCCTGCCCTCCTGGCGAGGCATCTGACTTCCAAGCTTTCATCGGTTTACGGTTTGGGGGCTTGGCTCATGCTAGTGAATACAAGTTCAATCCGCGTTCAAGGTTTTTTTGGGGGGGGTTAGTTTCGAGGTTTCGGGTTGAGTCGTGGGAGTCCAGTGGGCAGGGGCATCGGAGTCCACGTCTGGGCACTGCAGGCACCCAGGAAAGCCTCAACCCCAAACCCTAAACCCTAAATCCTGAACCCTAAACTTTAGGCCCTAAACCCTAAACCCTAAACCAACCACTTTAGCCCAACAAAAATCTCACACCCCAAGATGCGAAACCATTGCTCGTAGGCCATCAGGCTAAGGATTCGGAGTACGCCAATCCCCATGTCCGTCGCTGTCTGTCTGTAGGTACGTAGGTAGGTCGGTAGATATGATGGTATGTATGTAGGTATGTATGCAGATATGTAGGTATGTAGCTGCGTATGTGCTGGAGCTGCTTCAAGTACAGTACAAATTACCAAGATTTCTGGAAGTTATGGATGCCCTACAAAATCCGCACAACAGCACTCAACCCGAACAATTAAAAGCCTAAAGCCTCACCCCCAAACCCCTAAACTCCATACCCTAAACTCTATACCCTAAATTCTAGACCCTAAATCCTATAATCCCTAAACCCTACAAACCCTCAACCCTAAACCCTAGGCCTTATAAACCTTAAACCATAAACCCCATACCTATGCCCTAAACCCTAATCTTAAACACTAAACCCTAAACCCCAAACCCTAAACCCCAAATCTTAAACTCTAAACCCTAACCCCTAGATCTTCTAACATCCTCTAACCCTAAGAGTCCAGGTACCCAATAATCATATGCTGTCCCAAATAGCAACCTATATGACTACTATCCGAAACCTAAGTATCTTATTATTGGGTCCTTTGGACCCTTAGCGTAACCATTCCTCAGGGACGCTCCGCAGCCGCGAGAATTCCGCAGAGGGCCAAAATGGCACCGAGGCCCTTGTGTTCCTTTTGGGTTTTTTTAAAGGATATTTAGGGTTGTTAAGGGGTTTATTAACTTTTTGCAGGGTTTTGGGGTTATTCAGGGTCTTTTGGGGGTTTTAGGGCTTTCAGGTTTTAGGGTTCTTTGGGGATTTAGGGGTGGGTTTAAGGCTTTCAGAGAGGGTTTTAGGGTTTTTGGTTTGAGGGCTTTAGAGTTTTAGGGTTTTAGGGTTTTAGGGCGTAGGGTTCGACCCCTGCAAAGGAGCCCTCCTTAAACCTGCTTACAGCTCTCTTGCAGGGGACCTTATTGAGAGGGTCTATATCTTCAAGGGCCCCCCTAATCCGAACTCCTACTGACTAGTAGCTATCACGTCCTCTTTCTGGGTTGGGGTTCCTGTTAATGCTTTCAATATCATTTAGTGTAAGTTACAATAAGAAGGACGTCTTAATGCTTACTACAGATCCCCTCTTTTGGTATGTTAAGCACTTTAGTCGTAGGTCGGACATGTAAGATCCCAGCTTTGGGCAGAGCCGTCGGGGCATGGACTAAGAACTTCATGCGTAGAGTTAGGGGCTTGGAATCCGCAGCTTGCGTGTTCGGGGCTTTGGATCTTAACCCTGCACCCTTCAGCCTAAACAGGCCCAACTACCCTCTATTACACCCCAAATGCCCACTATGAAGCACCATAAGGGCTCTATTAAAGGGCCATTGGGGGGTCCTGGCAGGGTTTCCGTCCTAGTTCGGCTCGAAAGTGTTGTTTGGGAGTGTGCAGCCGCGGCTCTCGTTGTTTCGATGGAACCCCCGTCCGAAGTCCTGGTTCCTACATGGGGGGTTTCCAGAAAGTAGGGTACCTTATTTTGGGGTCCTTATAATAAGGGTCCTACTATTTAGGGTACTATATTAGGGTCCCCTATTTTCGGAAACCCCCAGATAAAAAGACGGTCCAACCCTCACTTCAATGCCCTCTAGAAGCCCAAGAGCCCAAGAGACCATTACAGCAACTTTGTTCTCTGAGCTTGAACCCTCAACCCGCCCTAAACCTTCGATGATAAACCTTAAATTAAACCCCAAACCCCCCAAAACAAGGCACCCCAAAACCCCTTGACCCCTTTGCCCTATAAGCCCTAAACTCCGAGGCACTTAGAACGTGCAGGGTCCAAGTGGGGCTTTAAGCTCCAAAACTCTGAACACTGAATGATGCTGAATGGTCTTTGATATCTACACCCCCATAAATGATAGACGAGCCTCGCACCCTAAACCCCCGATGCCCCAAACTTGGACCAATCCCGGGCCCTCCCGGAATCCCTGCGGGAACCTGTAAGGGCTTCGGTCTGGGAAGCCAAAGTCCCTAAAACCTGGACTCTGGACCCTGAAATCCTAAAGCCCTAACCCTGAACACTCTTGAAACCTGAAAGGCCTAAACCCCAAAGCCCTGAAGCCCTATTACCCAAAGCTCTAAAAGCCCTAAGGCCCCAGACCCGACAGCCTTTAGCCATTCTCTCAGGGACAGCCTCGCGCACGAGAAGGTGCCTGGCGAACAGAACGACGAGCTGTATGGTCTTCATAGGGCTTTATCGGCTTTTTTGGCTTGTCACAGGCTTTAGGTTTTTGTTGTTTCCAAGGTGTTGTTTGTTTTCCTGAGCACCCGAAACTTTATGCCCTGAATCTGTGGTAAGATGAACCCATTCACTAGCAGGCCTTGGGTTTGAAACTGGCTCTTGCCCTCTAGTTTAGATGCCTGAGTACTTCAACTGACTTCCTAATGATCCTTCTTGTTCTTATACTAGAATAGACTCCCAAAGCCTGGGTTTCAAGCACTAAGGACTTAGGGGTTCCGTAGTATGATTGTCCCATAAGATACCCCATCCCGATTTTAATCATTAAGGCCCCTAGATTATGCTGCGAAGATCTCCTGGAAGGGGCGTGAAGCGGTTTAGGACGTTTAGTTAGGGTTCAGGGGTTCGGGGTTTGCGGGATGGGTGATGAGCAGCACCAATACCCTGAACCCAGGAACCCCTTGGGTTTAGGGTTTAGGTACTTCTAGCCTAGGTTGTATCCAGAAGGAAATCGTCCACAACCTGGGTCATTGCATATTCGCAAGAGAGGTTATATCAAGGGCGCAAAAAGCAGTTGCTGTACCTGCTAGAGGAGCAGCGGGCCTTTAACCCTGATCGCTAGCCCTCACCCCCCGGATGCTCAGCCAAAAGCCCTGTATAGCACAGTCTTTGGCTTTGGGCCCAAATTCCCAACACATTTTGGGGCTGAATTTCCATGTTGGTTTAGGCGAAGCTAAGTACATGCCCACGCCAAATGCAAGCCTTTACTTCCGGTGACAGGCCGCCCCAAGGAGAAGGACCTGCTTCTTTTCCGATTATCACTAGTACGATGATGCCGATGACAGCAAGCATGATTCTGTTCAAAGATGTAGAGTTCCTAATGCTATTTGTCGGGCGGAGTGGTCTGGGTTTGCGGCTTCAGGTGCCTTGAGCTGGGCGAGGGCTCGGGATTTTTGCTTTGCCGACAAGCCCGAAACCTTAAGCCGACGGGTGCCATCTGCAAGAGCTTCTAGCAAATCAATCAGGCCCAACACGTGATTGCTAAAGCTTTCCTTGGTATTCCTGCTACGACCAGCGTTGGATCTGGGGCAGCGGTGTTTGCAGAAACCAGATTACTTATCAGGGCAGGCACACTGATTGCGCGTTGCTATGGCTCGCGCAAGAATTTCTTTACTCCCAGTGCATCACCCTACGTTTCCCGTACCCGGATGCCCGAAAACCAAACGCCCGCAAGATCAAACACCGGCCCTGGATTTCAGGTTTTACATGAATGAACGGGGGGCGCATGTGCTATTGGGGGGAAGCGATTGACTGACTATACACCCTGTACAGCCTACACTTATAACTTGAGTCCTTTTGCTTATGAACAGGCAGGCAGGAAGTAGCTCCAGGCCGGACTATCCGATCGAACTTCCCACCCGAAGCCCGTTTTCGGTCAACAAAACTTGTCAAAGCACCTTCGACCCCTAAACCTGTCAAGGCCTCAACGCTGAAAGCAGGCCACGAACCAGCAAACTGGTTTAGGGCCGAAACTCTCTTGAGATTTGCGGCTTAGGCTTTCGAACCCGTGCGTTGTGACAGAGGTGTTCCGTATTGGTGCCCACAGAACCCAATACCCCTTAATTAAGGAATATACCTTAGATTATAGGGGCCTTATTCTTATGAATTTAAGTATATTCCTTAAGCAAGGGCTCTTGGGTTCTCTGGGTGTGCCTTTCATCCAAAGGCTGCGAGCCTCAGACCGTCGTCCCTGAGACCTAAACTCTCAACCCTACACCCTCTACTTGCAGGCCCACGGGACTTGGTATTGGGTTTAGGGGTTTAGGGTTTAGGGGCTACTGGGAGGCCCACGAGTTTTAGTAAGTCGGTGAGAAGTAGGGTTATTGTTGAGGTATCTCCATTTAGGGTACTTATAACTCTACTTATAACCTACTTACTAAGTCCCCTGGGCCTCTAAGGAAGCCCTGAAACCCTGAATGGTAAACCCTCGATTCGTGCGGAGAAGAGCCATTGCACGGTTTAAAACAACCCAAGCCTTCAAGCCCTAAGCATTTAGCCGGTTCGGAGAAATCAAAAAATAGTATTCCTTTGCGGCTCCCGTTGGTCGTCATTTTGCAAACTACCCAAAACCGTACTCTAAAGGTTCAAGCCCCCCTGCCAGCCCCTCTAAAACAGCTTTTTTAATGCAAATGACAAGTGTAACCCGAGTCTAAGCAACAGCCCCTCGATCAGGACGGCTTGGTGACGGCTTTCCTGAAACGTGCCACCAGCCGCGACAACAGCAGCAGGCAAGGATTCTAGGTTTCACCCGAAGGCTCCAAGTATAGAAACAACACCTGCACTGGGGTCCAAAGTCCATCAATTAAATGGGACCTGCTTGCGGGTTGTTTGAGAGTTGCCTGCAAAGTTATGGGTTCTACCTAGGGGTAATGGCTGCTAAACTGCAGGTAAAGAGAGTTACAGGTAAATCCTGAACCCTAAACCCAAGGTGAGGTTTTTGGGGTCCCTAAACCCATGGTTAGGTTTTTGGGAACCCTAAACCCATGGTTAGGCTTTTGAGGTATGGATCTACGGTTTTCGGGATTCAGGCAGCGACGGGTTCAGGTTTCGGCTTCGAGGTTTAGGTTTCAGGGAGTCCGGGAGCTGGCTTGGGGGTTCGGGGTGGGGGTTAGGGATGCTGTTGGTCAGGGTTTAAGGTTTAGGGTTTACGATTTTCGGGTTTAGGGTTTAGGGTTTTAGGGTTTTAGGGTTTAGGGCTTAAGGCTTAGAGTTTAAGGTTTGGGTTTGGGGTTTTGGGTTTACTTGGAGGCCCAGGGGACTTGGTAAGTCGGATATAAGTAGGGTTATAACTGGGGGTATCTCCATTTAGGCTACTTATAACTCTACTTATAACCTACTTACCAAGTCTCCTGGGCCTCTAACTCTAAGTAGGGATAGTTAGGGCTTCTGGGGCTTAGGAAGCTACGATCTGAAGTTTCGGGTCTCGGGCTTGTTTGCAATAACCACAAAAGCCGATTCAGACCGTTCCTGGATCCTGGGGTAGTTCTCTAAGTTAGGTCTCTGTTAGAGGGTATTTAGAGTATAGTAAAGGGTGTAGGGGGTGCAGGTAGGCTTAAGCTTCGGGATAAGAGTTTAGTTTAGGGCTTATAAAAATAGTCTTCTACAAAGCTTCGGGCTGGGTTTAGGCCCTGCCCCGTTTTAGGGTACCCTAGCTTTGTGGACAAAGGATCTGCTGTCTAGAGAAGTAAACCCTAAACCCTAAACCCCAAGTCACCTGTGCCTTGGGTTTGCTTGGGAGGATCTGGCTGCCACCAAAACGGAGTTCAAACACAAAAACCTAAGTAGGTATCTGCAGTATGTTTCAACGGGGTAGGGTATGACCCTCTAGCCCAAAAGGTCCGAAGTACCTTATGAGTCCCTTCCTATTGGGTTCCTTTTAAGGGTTCGGTTTAGGGTTTAGGGTCCCTTTTAGGGGTTCTTGAGTACCTAGATAGTAGAATGTAGGTAACCCTAAACCCTAAACCCCAATGTAGGTTTTCTAGATGCAGGAATCGTTACTGTGATTTGGGAAAGCACCAGAGCGGAGTGTAGGGCTGAACGGTCTAGGGGTTTAGGACTTGGGGCTTATAGGGTTTTGGGGTTTAGGACTTAGGGCTTAGGGCCTAGGGCTGATAGCGTCTGGGGTTAGGACTTATGACTTATAGGGTTTGGGGTTTAGGACTTCTAACTTATAGGGCTTGCTGTTTCAGGGCTTAGGGCTCATAGGGTTTGGGGTTTAGGACTTGGGGCTTATAGGGTTTGGGGTTTAGGACTTACAACTTATAGGGTTTGGGTTTAGGACTTATAGGGCTTATAGGGTTTAGGGTTTAGGGCTTGGGGCTGGGTTTAGGGCTTGAGCAGCTCCGAGAACCTCAGGCGGGGAATGTACAAGTCTGCGCAAGAAGCGTTTAGGAATTAGCCCTAACCCTCCAGGTACCTACTATAAGAGGGTACTAGAGCCCCCAGGGCCCTACATAGTAGGTACCTTGAGGGTTAGGCGGTTAGGGTCCAGGGCTTTGGTTTTGTTTTGCTGGAGCCATGCGCGCGAGTCAGCGCGCTTGGACGTCCTCCCAGCAGGATCTCTTAGCCGTTTGTTGACTAAGTAGAATTTTTTGCGGGGACCTTAATAATTACATATAGTATGTTGGAGGCTCCTTACTATAATTATGCTATAATATACCCAAAACCCTATTCCAATTATTTAGGCCCCTACAGTACTTAGAACGAGAGCCGAGGGAGCTGTGGTCTGGGTGGGAAAGTAACTTGGTTGGTTTTCCCCAAACTCTGAAAGAGACAGCTTCATAGGGTTTAGGGCTTTGCCCATTGCAGTTCCTCTTTGGGGTTACCTTATGACATTGGTCAAAAGGAACTACAATGGACACTTTATGGAAGTAGGTCCCCACGAGCAGGGCCCTTAAACCCTGAAAGGCACCCTTTGAAGCAACCCTTTAACACTCAAAGTAATCGTCTGAAGGCACCCTTCAAGAAACCCTAAGAGGAACCCTTAATAAAGAAAAACTTTATCCCTAAGGGTTTACGTACCCAAATAGTATATACTTTGTCCCCAAAGTACCTGTATAGGGATTACTTTAACGTATATACTATTTGCGCACATGGACGCCTAAACCCTAAACCCTCAAGCCCCTATAGGAACCTCATCGAACCCTGAAAACGAACTCTATAGGAACCTTATAGAACCCTTAAAGCGAACTCTAGAGATTTCTACTGTCTTCCAGCAGCGGAACTGGAGCCGACAGCCTGACCTCTACGTTGCGGACCCATTGGGCCTACGTTGGCTGCTAGAGTGATGGAATTCTCTGGTGATGGACCTCCTGAGTAATCGCCCTTTCCAAGGAACAGCTTCAAAGTTGGGCAAATCATCGCGGGCAGGCGGTTTCAGCGGAGACCTTTGCAGAAATTGGCAGCAACTTGCAGAAGTTTGCAGACTTCGGCAGGCGATGACGTATTGCGACGCACGCAGAATCCTCGCAAAGTGAGCCCTCTGCCTTGCGTCAGAAAAAACGCAGGTGCTTGTTCTTTGCAATCTGCGTTTGCACCTTTGCGGTTTGCGGTTGGCCAACGGAGGACCATTGTTCAGAATGTCTCATGGCTGGAGCGTCAGTTCCAGCTGCATGACATCTAGATCTAGTTTTCCTGCAAGCTAATGTCATCATTAGAGGAACCTTACAGAACCCCTTGAAACGAACCCTTTAGGAACCTTATAGAATCCCTGAAAATCGAACTCTATAGGAACCTTATAGAACCCCTAAACCGAACCTCATAGAACCCCGTAAGGCGAACACTATGACATCCCGGTCGCAGGCATGGTCGTGGACAGCGCTCCGTTCCCGTGCCTCACGCCGGGGTGCGCTTCGCCCCGTCGTTTTGGGGTCTTCGGGGGGTTTGTGGGTCGTTGGGGCCTGAAGGTCCGGTCTTTGTTGGGGCTTACAGGGTTTAGAGGGTTTATAGGGTTTATGGGGTTTATGGGGTTTATAGGGCTTAGGGGGTTTATAGGGTTTATAGGGTTTTTTCGGGTTTATGGGGTATATAGGATTTATAGGGCTTATAGGGTTTATGGGGTTTATAGGGTTTATAGGGTTTATAGGGTTTATAGGATTTAGGGGGTTTACAGGATTTATAGGGCTTATAGGGTTTATAGGGCTTATAGGGCTTATAGGGTTTATAGGGTTTATAGGGTTTATAGGGTTTAGGGTTTAGGGTTTAGTTTGGGTCTTCGAGGGTTTGTGGTCGTGAAGAATTAAGGTCCCGTCTTTACTTGGAGGCCCAGGGGGACCTAGTAAGTCGGTTATGATAAGCAGGGTTATAATTGGGGTATCTCCATTCAGGGTACCTATAACTCTACTTAGCACCTACTTACTAAGTCCCCTGGGCCTCTAAGTTAGGCTCTTTGTAATGAGGACTTTAGCTTGCAGGGTTGAAGCCTTGAGGGCAGTTGCAGACTCAGAGTCTCTTTGAGCTAACACCTGCCGGCGATGCGTTTTAGGGTTTATTGGGGATTATATGGATTATAGGGTTTAGGGTTTAGGGTGTATAGAGCTTAGGGTTTAGGGTTTATAGGGTTTAGGGTTTAGGGCTTATGAAGAGGCCTTTCTAAACCCTAAGCCCTAAACCCTAAAGTCTCGTTCTTCAGACTTCTGTAGAGTGATAGGGTTTGGCTTCAGTTGAAGAAGTCTTGGGTTTGGGGGCTTGTCTCTTAATTTTAACTATCCCTAAACCCTAGGGAGCATGCCGGTTGCAGTGGCAGCTAAATTGCAACTCAGTGTGTTGGGCATGTAACGGTTTTGGCTGCGGCCGCAAACCGGCACAGGAGGAGGTCGAACAAAACAGCCGAGCAAGACGAAAAGAGGACCCGGAGGGCGCGGCCCGGTGCCCCACCACCATCACCACCACCACCACCACCACCACCACCACCGCCACAAACACCCTCTTCGTTTCCTCCCCACTCCTCTCCGAGGAAGCTCACCCCCTCTTCAGGGCCCCTTGTTTAGGATGTTGCAGTCGATTTCTAAAGGGTCGGTGGGCCTATGTCGACCTTTTCATGTATGCTTACTCATCAGAGGGTTTCTTAAGCATGAACAGCAACCTGCTAATGCCACCCCCAGCAATTCATGAAGCACACTCAGTCGCAGACATCACGTAAATCCGAAACCCTACACAAGGCTCCTGAACACACTAGGACCACTAGGATTACGTAGGTTTTCTGAGGCAGGGTTTTGGGTTTAAAGGTTTAAGGTATTCTAAACCTCTAAGTAGTCTAACCCGAAACCCCAAGCCCAAAGTTCAGGGATGCTAACCTGCTAACCCTAAACCCCAAACCCAAAGTTTAGGGATGCCAGGACTCCCCGGCGACGGACACCTTGGCAGGAGCATCGCCCTTGAGTGTCGAGGTCCCTCCATGGGCGTTTTATGGGGTGTTGCGGGGTTTAGTATAGGGCTTTCGGGTATGTTTACCGGGGTGAGTGCCCCTCTACGGTATAGAGAAGGGAACCCTAAACCCTAAAAACTGAACCCTAAACCCCAAACCCTAAACCGTGGGTTTAGTATAGGCTTTGGGGCATTATGCCCTCAAGGTTCTGAGGTTCACATATTAAAGAGGGACCTGGGGGCCGGTAACTCCTAGTAAAACCTATGGGTTCTCAAACAATGTGCTTTGGGTTTGAGGGTTCAGGGTTTGAGGGTTTTAGGGTTTAGGGTTTAGGGTAAAGGGTTTAGGGTTTAGGGTTGAGGGTTTAGGGTTTAGGGTGCCAGCCATAGGCCTCAGGGTGTTTTTGGGAAGACTCTGCAACGGCTCTGCAGTAGCTCAGGGCTTCTACAGGTCTACCTGTAGCCTAACAAAGCCTGCTCGTCTAAGGAATTATATAGAGAAACCATAACAAGGAACTGGCTGCTAAAAATGTTCTTTTCCAGACAAGGAGGGCCCGATTATCGACGCGAAGCGAATCATGGGATTAATAATGGAAGTACCCCTGAGTAGCAGTAGTATCCATAACCATTCAGTTCCCAAGATTCGGAATCTCCGACCCCGAGCACCACATGACAGTGCTGGACGCCATGGACTCGATCCGCTTTCCATACATGCGCGAGATGGGGCCCCAAGACTCCGTTGAGCGGTGGCAGGACATGGTTCGCGACAGCCCAAACAAGATGTTCGCAGTCTCTGGCAGATGAAGGCTTGTTCAAAACCTCCCCCATCGAAGTATGTTACAATGTTCTGTTATAGTATACGTTACAGTCTTCGTCACTATATTATATTCATAAAACCTCTGATCAGAGGTCTGCCCTGTCTAATCGTGCACGTCGAGGCTGTATGAGAGGGTACCCAAAGCCTCAGTTCAAAGGAGTATCATCAGAAGGTACCCTTACCCATAGGCTCCTAAGTAGTTCCTTTTTGTGGCTTATATTTAGAATCCTATAAGGCAATCCCAAAAAGGGACTACTAAGGAGCCTATGGGTAACTTAACCCCAAGCCCTACCTAGACCCCCCAACCACCCTCTATTACACCCCAAATACCCACTATTAAGCACCATAAGGGCTCTATTAAAGGGCCATTGGGGGGTCCTGGTAAAGCCAAGAGCAGTCAATTCAGGAGTATCATCGAAGCTCGAAGTACGGCCTCCTTCATAGGTTAAAGTATCGATCCCCCTCCCTGCCCGACCCCAGCCCCAAAAAAACCCTGAGGACATAAACCCTAAACTCCTAAACCCTTAAACCCTAAACCCCTAAACCCTAAAACCCCTACAGCCCTAAACCCTAAACCCCTAAAGCCCTAAACCCTAAACTCCTGAACCCTAAACCCGCCCAGAAAAGGAGAGTCGCTACACCCCAACATCCTGCACCTAAACCTTTAGCACCCATTTGCATGGCTTTAGGGGTTTAGGGTTTAGGGTTTAGGCCATGATACGGTTGATGATATAAATCCTGCATGACCTTAAGGACCCTAAACTATGGAAATTATGGTATATTCCTTATTATGGGCAATGCAGGATCTATATCATCAACCGTAGGGCATATTGCCAGACCTCAAGGTCATCATTTCTCTGGCTGCGGCTCCATGTGCCTATGTATAGCATATGCTTGGGCCTTAAAGTACCTATATATTCATATAGGAACCCTTCTAAGGCCTATAAGTATATACTATACACTATATGAGTTTATGGAGCCTTAGCAAGAACTACTTGGACCCTCAAAGATAAGGCCTTCTAAAAAGAGACTGAGAGCCCCCTTTGTCCACAGAGCCGCAAAACCCGCCAAATGCTGAGCCCCTGTTGAGCCTTCACATAACTAGGTTCCCCAGTAGTATCCTTTTGCCCTTCTTCTTTTTGGGTTCCCTTTATTAAAACCAAGTAGTAGGAAAAAGGGTACCGTTATTATTAAGGGGCTACTGGGGAACCTGGGTAATGAATGTAGGAGCCGGTATGGGCAGTTCTCTAAATTGTGGGTCCTTTGTAGGTTCCCAATATAGTACCGGAAAAAGGACCCCAAACGCTGAGAACTGCCCCATATAGGTGGTGTCGGTCCCGAGCCCTAAGCCCTGCACTGCCCTACACCCTACACCCTAAACCCTGCACCCTGCACCCTAAACCCTAAACCCTGCACTGCCCTACACCCGAACGTTGCTCTCCACAGGGGAACGAGGGCTTCTCCCCGGGAGCCACCACCGAGGAGCCCAGTAGCGGAAAGGCCCTGGGCGGGACGGCTTTGGGGGTTCCCTAAGCCTTTTAGGGTTTTAGGGTTTTAGGGTTTAGAGTTTTAGGATTTTTTAGGGTCTAGGGTTTTAGGGTTTTAGGTTTAGGGTATTTAGGGTTTTGGGTTTTTAGGGTTTTGGGGTTTAGGGATTTTTGTTGAACCCCCAGTGTCTTGTCAGGATCCGGCTGT
>CAJNJA010012946.1:0-12877 GCA_905231915.1 Symbiodinium necroappetens | reverse complement strand
AATCCTAAATCCTAAGCCCTCAACCCTAAACCCTAAATCCTAAGGCCTAAACCCCTACGCCCCAAGGCCTAAGCCCTAAATCCCAAATCCTAAGCCCTCAACCCTAAACCCTAAATCCTAAGGCCTAAACCCCTACGCCCCAAGGCCTAAGCCCTAAATCCTAAATCCTAAGCCCTCAACCCTAAACCCTAAATCATAAGCCCTAAACCCCTAAGCCCCAAGGTCTAAACCCTAAATCCTAAATCCTAAGCCCTCAACTCTAAACCCAATCCTACGCCCTAAACCCCTAAGCCGCAAGCCCTAAACCCTAAATCATAAATCCTAAGCCCTCAACCCTAAACCCTAGATCCTAAGCCCTAAAGCCCTGAGCCCCAAGCCCTAAGCCCTAAACCCTTTCAGGAGAAAAGGCCCCGAGCATGGAACAGACCTCAAAAAGCAAAGGGCCAGGCCAAGACTTTCCGCTTTGGGTTGACGGTTTCGGGTTGTGGGTCGAGGGCTTCGGGTTTATTCAGGGCTTAGGGTGTAGGGGTCAGGAGTTTAGGGTTTAGGGGTTGAGGGTTTAGGGTTGAGGGCTTAGGTCCGGGGGTACTCTTGCAATTGACCCCTTCCTTCCTTGGATTTTCTCAGCAGTTTTAGACGCAATCATCAACCCAGTTCCTCTATTTATAAGACAAGACACAAGCTGAGGTCCCGGCCAAGGCTCCGCCGAAGCGTGGCAAGAGGCCATCCATGATGAAAACCGGGGCCCTCCCAACCCGAGGCATTGCAGAACTCCTCCGATCGTGCTTTAGGCATTGCAGCCTCCCTAAGACCATTCGCAGGCACAGTTCTACTTTGGAGCACAAGTCGTCGGAGTAGGTGTGGAAATGCTAATAACATCCGTGAACGGGGCCTCCCAGTAGAGACGCGCTTTTGATGCAGGGATGGTGTGGAGTACGAGAATTTCTGCGCTTTACAGCAAGGTGCCCAACTTGGCGAAGCTCGACGATCGGCGAACTGAGCTGAGAGTTCCTGGTCTCCGGAGCACGGCTGCTAGGCTCCAAGCACTACCTCTAGGCTGCCATCTACCATATCATGCACCATATACACACACCTATATGAACCTGCACAGCCTGAGCCATGAAGCATGAACCCTGAATCCACCTTGGCCCCGAGCTCAGGGCTTGGAGCCAACTGCAAATGCGGACTGTGATAGCATAGAAAAACGCCAAAAAAAGCAGCTGCTGCTGCTGCTGCTGCTGCTGCTGCTGCTGCTGCGGCTAGTGCGGTTTACTACTACTACTACTACTACTACTACTCCTCCTCCTGCTGCTGCTGCCATTGCCACTGCCACTGCCACTGCTACTGCTTCTGCTACTCCTACTACTCCTACTCCTACTACTCCTACTCCTACTCCTCCTCCTACTCCTCCTACTCCTCCTACTCCTCCTACTCCTCCTACTCCTCCTCCTACTCCTGTTCCTACTCCTCCTACTGCTGCTGCTGCCGCTGCTGATACAACTACGACCACGACGACGAGGGCGGCCCAGGTGACCGGGACCATCAGGTGGACGAAGACGACACCGATGACCAGGAGCACGGGACGTTTAGGTTTAGGGGTTGAGCGGTTTAGGGTTTAGCATTTCGGGTTTAGGGTTTAGGGTGCTAGTTAGCGGCTGCGATGCTTATACGCCCGTCATACAACTGTCGTTCTTAAAATGGACTGAATACTCGCAGAAAGTTTACACTTCGAGTCCACACATTATGCAGTCTGTAGCTAGCTTTACGTTAGCTGTGTGACGGCTGCTGCGGCCTTGACAGTGTACCTGGCACCTTCACTGCGAAACGGCAACTGCCCTGGTTGCTGTTGTTGCCAATGCTACTTGTCCTATGCTATAATGCTAATAAAACGGGTTGGAGTTGGGCTGGCTGTCTCATGGTTGAAAACTAGTGGTGCCTTGGTTTGGGCGATTGTTTTTGATGTTGCTCACGCTTGGGGCCATGACTCGGGAATGACCCTTTCGATAGCCCTCTTTCTTCAGCTTTCTTGATTGTCATCATGTTATTGCCAGATGTTTTCCAGCAGTGCTGATGATTCTGATGATAATGCTGGTGAAGGTTCTAACGATGCTCGGATGGTGGCAATAATGAAAACTATTAGGGGCATTTTCTAAGGCGTGCATCCCATCGAATGCTCCCACGATGATGAATATTCTAGGACTCTGTAGTCTAAACCGCTACCCTCAATCCTCAAGCGGAACCCCACAACCCTAAAGCCTTAAAGTCCAAAAGTCCCAAAAACTCTTGAACCCCTCGCCCTAGCCCGAGCAATCCCTAAGCGTGAAAGGCATGGTTCCCTTGTCCCTAAGCCCACAGCCCTAAACCCTAGGCCCTAGGCTTTAAACCCGAAACACCCTAAGCCCTCAACTTTATTCCCTAGGCCATAAGCCCGAAACCCTGACCCTAAGCCCCAATCCCTAAGCCCTCCCTTTCTTTCGCAAGTTAGGCTCATTGGCTGGTCGCGGCTGCAGGAGGCCCTCGTCCGAGCTGACGTCGCCGAAGGCGCTGGTCGCACCCCGATACTATCGCCAAGTACCATTGAAGAAGAGGTGGTAGTAGCAGGAGGAGGAGTAGCATGAGGTTTAGGAGGAGTAGTAGTGTGCTAGTAGTAGTAGTAGTAGTAGCAGCAGCAGCAGCAGCAGCAGCAGTAGCAGTAGTAGTCGTCGTAGTAGTTTTTGTTGTTGTAGAAGAAAAGGAAGCTACCAGGCAGAATTCAGGACACAGGGCTTGGCGTGAGGATTTGAGGGCTATAGGGTGCTTGGCTGTTGACCAGGTATTCTTATACTGTCGATATTTAGCCTTCTGCAGGACTCTTTGAAGGCACGATGGATTTGTCTTCACCATGGTGTGCGGCCAAAGTACTTGCAAAATTTCAACAAGCGTAAATATCAATGGGGTCCCATCAAGGCTCAGACACCCTGAACTGGTTTGCGAGCTGAGAGCTCAAAAATCCAGATTGGCAGCACTCTCAGCCACTTCGATGCTACTGGCATGAGTGGAGCCCTACTCATGACCTACTTGCGAGCTACGTCCGGATCCCTCACATGACATAGTCCCTACACACTGATGTATTAAACTCCCCCTCCCTCAACCAGGATAGGATAGTAAACTCCCCTCCCTCAATCAGGACAGTAAACTTCCCTCCCTCAATCGGGATAGTGGTAAACCCTAAACCCTAAACCCTAAACCGGTAGGGACCCTGCGAACATGGCCCTAGAGACCTTCTTCAGGGACCTGTGCCTTCGGGCTTGAGGTGCCAGAGTCTGCAACACACGAATTTCAGACACATGGGCTCCAATCTCACGGTATCAGTCAGGGTTTAGGGTACGGGGTTCAGGGTCGATGTTAGTGCAAGATAGTAGATCGAGCAGGAAGTACCAAGCATACACCACTTTTGCAATGTGTCGCTTAGGTTTAGGGATTTTTCAGGGACGCAGGGTGTAGTTTGTTGCTCATTTGCTGGATTCCGGATCTTACAAACGCTTCCGGGGTCCCCTGGTAGATGGGGCTGCGTAGAAGGCCCAGACTTTCAGAAACTCCTGTCAGCTAGGCCCTGCTTTTTTGGGCGCCCCCCGAACCTCGGCTGCCGGGGCACGGCATACCCTAAACGCCCCAAAGCTCTGCCCAGAGCCTAAAACACTGTAGTACTCTCCTTGCTTGATCCTGTGTAAAAGCCGAGAGAGCCGGTAGATCTTGTCCTCTACACTTTACCCTAAAACTCCACACTGAACACCTCAAGACCACAGGGCCGGGTCGACAACCAAAAGGATTAACTTCTAGGCTTCAAGTAGAGCCAAGGTCTAGGACCTAGTGTCTTTTGGGCTTGGAGTGTAGCCCTCAGACGCGACCCTGCTTACTAAGGGCACCTCAGAATGCAGGGTCTAGGGTTATATTTTTTCTGAAACATATATATATATATGTATGTTTCTTCAGTCTTCTAGGGGCTTATTGGTCGCAGCTTTTTTTCTCGCAGTTTAGGGTGCAGGGTTTAGGAGTTTAGGAGTTTAAGCCCATGTGCAAATGCGCAGGTTCCGGCTCATTGCGCCACGTGTGTGCGCGCTCTGCGGAGTCTCCATGGCCACCTCTCCGACGGGAGGACACTCCGAAGCTCCCAAACGGTTGGGTTTAAGATTTACCTGGACCCCAAATAACCTACCTTTTTGAGGACTTATATAAAGAAGTCTGTACGAAGGATCCCTGAAAAGGTAGGTCTTTAGAGGGTCCAGGTAGGGTTTAAAGTCTAAGCTTGAGGGTCTAGAATGCAGGGTTGAAGGTTTGGGGTTTAGGTCAGGGCTTATCTATACAGGAGGGCTTCTTACCATGATCTGAAAACCCTTCCTTAATTGATGTATTCGTCTCTGGGTCTTTCTCCGCTCAAGACTCCTAAAACGGATTTTCCGAAAGGGTCTGGGGCCTAGGGTTTAGGGTTCAGGGTTTAGAGCATGTAGGGTTTAGGGATTCCAGCTCAAAATCCGTCATCACACTGATATACATGTACTCACGACGCCTGGTGGCAGAAATACCAACCAATGCTACCGGTCATACCAACAACACGAATAATGCGAGGGCGGCAGTTGACACAAAGCTGTATCATCTCAGCAGTGCTCAGGATTTTACTGACAGTACTATATAAAAAGAACGTAAACAATGTAGGGGCCTTAATCGTTAGAACAGGGTTTGGGGGTATATCGTACTATACTTATAATAAGGAACCCCCAAAACCTTATTCTATTTATTATGGCAAGCGATCACAACCCCAGCTCTACTCCACTGGACAAAAACCGGTGTCGGGCTTGGGGATGTTGGGTGTCCGGTCATGTGCTTCACGTTTGGCGTGTGTCTGCTTTTTTCGGAGAATCCTCGGGTTCACCATGGTGCGATGTCGACAAGCCTTGGGTACTGAGCGGGGCTCACCGCAAAATAATATAGGGGTCTTAATAATTAGTGGAAAGCAGAGGAATCCACTTAGCTCTCGGCCACAAAGCATGGCGCAACCAATCGCATACCCAGCAAGCAAGACAACTGCAGAAGCAGGGAAACGCTTGAGTGCACAGCTAAGAGACAAAGCTACAGCGACCCTACACACTAGCGGCCTTTTGCTGGACGTTGCACAAGGCACGCCTTGAGCAGTCAAGCTGCGAGTGAGACAAAGTTGGCATGAGGCGCAACAAGCAACCAAGGTGCACGTGTACACAAGTCGGTGACAAATCACACCCCCTCGACGCAAGCTCACGCGTGAGAGGTGCGGAGCTTAAACGTGTCACACAACTCTGATCGTACATCGAGCTATGCCTCTTCCGGAAGAATTCAAAGCTTGAAGCAAAGAGACCGTAGACATGGGTCGATTCTTGGTGCTTGATCAGGCCTATGGTTCACACTGTACCTATGGGATTTCAGAACTGTAGCGATGCACTATATCGGGATGCACCGGACAGATGTGTAATCGTTTTTCTGGGGTTTGCACTTTTGATCGACGTGCTCAGAGCAGCAGCTCGGCAGTATCGAGTGTCAGTGAACAGAGATAGACACACGAGGGAAAATACCATGGCTGGCCATTGCACCCCTGTGGGTGTTCTCAACTTCGGCAAAGGCAAGGTGACAAGGCATTGCTGAGGAAAGCGATGGAAGTGGTGTCTAAGATCGCCGCTTCACCATCAGAGCCGGCGCGTACATTAACTCTAGGTCGAGTCAACATGCTCGTGAAGGCTCAACCGGTTCCACTAGAAAAGACACCATGCGTCATCACTATTTCGAACGGCTACGCTCTACCTTCGGCGCCGTTGATCGTCGCGCGGAGCTGGGGGACTACGTGTTCGATCGCCTTTCACATCTTTTCCGCTGCCTTTTCCTTTATCGAATCCACCTTTATCGCCTTTGCCCTTCTCTCCTTTGGGCTTGCCCTTGGATTTTCCTTTCCCTTTTGGTGCAAGGCTTATACGAGGGCGCCCAGGGGGATGCATCGGTCGAGAAAATCTCGGATGGGCAGTGACAGTCCGCAAGTTATCGTTGGGATGCTCACTGTAGGAGAATGCTTTCGTTGATGATCCGGCGGAGGGATGCCACATCCCGGTGCAGCGTAGGCATTGTCGGTGGGCATTACAGTACAGCAGTCAGGTTGCAATGCCTGCCACTGCCCTTGTAGCACAATAGTGACCAGGGCCTGCGCAATACGATCCTGCAGCCAGGATGGGAGCACAAGCGAGCCATGGCGGCTAAGGAAAGGGGAGGAAAGGCAAGAGCCACATGAGCAGACACAAGAGAAAGAGCAGAAGCCCCAACAAGAACAACGTAGGAGGAGCAAAAGAAAAAAGGACAAACGCACAAAGAAAACAGCGAGGGCAACAAAAGTCTAGGGCCAAAGAAGCGCGGCGGACATCAAAGCAGCACCTGACAGAAGAGGAAGGTTTTAAGGGGCAGTGGTGTGGGTTGGTCTGCATCTGGAGCGCCAGAGATCGTATGCGGACAAATCATACGACTGCAAACAAGCGGTCCCACACACAGCTCGGGGTATCATGTTCCATGTTCCGCGTCGTCACAAGTTCAATTTGCAGAGTTTTGAAAACGATCGCCACTGCATGCGCATCCGATAGTTGGCACAAATCTGAGGATGCTGCAAGCCCTTCACCCAAAGCGCCCCTGGCCCATACGACAGCCACGAAAAACCCAGCAACCCTGCTCCGGGCTGCGGGAAGAGTATGCAACATTATATGCAGTAGTCTGGCGGCCTCCATCATGCTGAACTGCTCATCTTGCCATGCCTGCAACGAGGCATGGACTGCTGCATCTTGCCGAACTGCTCGTCCTGTCGCGCCTGTAACGATGCCAAAGACCTCTTTATCTCGCGGAATTGCTGGCTTTGTCGTGCCTCTGCTTCTGCGTTGTCAGCCTTCACCTTGGAAGTCTCCAGATCTGAACTCCTGCTTTAGCGCTTCGCTCCGCCGGTGCAGGGACATGCTGGCGGTTCGGTTCTCGCGGCGCCCGGCGCGCCGTCGGAGCCAGTCGATCATGAAGGTCTCTGCATCCTCGGGCGTCGCTTCAGCCTGGAGCACGTCCTCGATGAGGTCTGTGAGCACAGGCTGGACGTTCTTCAGGAGGTACTTCTGTACATCAGGTGGGGTTCCCTTGGAGGCAAGCATCCTAGCGGCGGAGGCCATTGCAAGCGTCACCGGCACTCGAGCGAAGGCTTTAGCTTTGAGCAGCGCAGAGAGCACAGAACCCTAATTCTTATAAACCCCGCTTAGACTCCATTTTCAAGTCAGGCCTGACTCCGGAATTCATCGAAGCTTATCCCACATCGGTTCAATACTAAAGAAGCTGCCAGGGACTGGGGTAGAGATCCCAGAAACTTGTCTGAAGATCCGAGCCCCAAGGAGTTTGACAGGTCAATAGTCAAGGTGTGTACAGGTCCTCATCCGGAAGAACTCAAGGCATACCGGCTTGATCTAGGTATGGGTTCCTTTAAGGGTTCTGTTAGGGTCCTTTAGGGTTTAGGGTTTGGGCTGAGGGCTGAGGGTTTAGGGTTTAGGGGGTTTAGGATTTGGGGTTTAGGTTTTTGTTCCTTTAAGGGTTCTTTAGGCTTAGGGGCCTGCAGGGTTTAGGGCCCGAGGTTTCAGGCATCGACGCCTCATTTCTCGGCGATCGCTGCCAGGAGCCGCGCTTGCAGCTCCGCCTGCGTCAAAGAGAACATCCTACAGAAAAGTTTAAAGTCTTTTGTCAGTTTCTCAGTGTGTTCCGAGAAAAGATATAGGGGCCTTAATAGTTAGAATAGGGTTATGGGGGTTCCTTATCATAATTCTAGTACAATATACCCCCAAACCCTATCCTAGATATTAAGGCCCCCACATCAACCGTCGAAGTACCCGACTTGCAAGAGGTGGTCAGGGGCCCTGAGGCCCCAGACCGCCGACGAGCCTTTATCCCCCGCTGCCAACCCGCATGCACCGATTTCTATCAGCGATGCACCGAAGAAACGAGTGTCTCAACCTAAACCAAACCCTAAACCCGAAACCCAAACTAAGCTCTTAACCGTCTTAACCCTAGGCAATCTAAAGCTCGAGCCGAAGACTCTGCTCCTGAACTGCAAGCCGCCCCCAGGACCCTTCCCCCACAAAGTGCCGAGAGTACTCGCACCAGACCATGACTACATCAAACAATGACCTTCAAGATCCCTAAACCCTAAAACCCTCACGCCCTAAAAACCCTAAAACCCCTGAAACCCTAAAATCTTAAACCCTAAGCCCTAAGCCCTAAGCCCTAAACCCTAAAACCCCTCAAACCCTAAACCCTTAAACCCCTAAAACCCTAAAACCCTAAAAATCCTGAACCCTAAGCCGTACAGCCAGAACGGGCCTTCAGCCCACTGACCTTCATGCCGGCCGCCCGCAGCACGTCCTTGAGCTCACGCACCTCTGGTTTAGGGTTTAGAGTTTAGGGTTCTAGGGTCTATGGTTTTAGGGTTTTAGGGTTTAGGGTTTAGGGTTTGGGGTGGTGTGCGGATCATATAAAAGCGGACTTAAA
The DNA here is from genome assembly GCA_905231915.1 of Symbiodinium necroappetens. Classification (NCBI taxonomy): domain Eukaryota; class Dinophyceae; order Suessiales; family Symbiodiniaceae; genus Symbiodinium; species Symbiodinium necroappetens. The sequence continues at coordinate 4,321 of CAJNJA010012946.1, read as the reverse complement.
CAATCAGCAAAATGCTTCTGGAGGGCTTCATACGGATTTTATGGGAGGCTCGAATATGGGGGCCTCGAGTGTTCATGAGTGCTCTAACGGCATGGGGGAGTCATAGAGTTCAGGGTTTGGGGTTCAAGGCTTATGGTTCCTAAACCCTATACCCTAGACCCTAGACCTAAGCCCTAAACCTAAACCCCAAACCCGGGATTCTTAAGCGCCGAAAAAACCTCCCGAAAGGTTCCGGACTGCAGGGGGCTTGTGTCCTATGCTGCACTGTACTCTACTACGCCATACTCCAGTATGCTACACCATACTATGCTACACTAGACTGTACTACACTGTACTGTACTACACTGTACTTCACTAAGGAAAACTATCATATTACTACACTATACTTCTTCTAAACCCGGAGCCTTGGGTTCCTCTTCGCCAAGTTATTTCGAAGTACCATGATGAGCAAAGTCAGCTGTTTATGGCAAAAAGACAAAAGTAAGAAAGAAATATTTTCTATGATGGTGACGCCAATAGATGTCAAAAAACCGAGGCCCTGAACCCGCCTACACCTTCACCACCCTAACCCTAAATCCACAACCCATAACCCCAGACTTAATACCTTCAACCCTCCATCGCTAGCATCTACATCCCGAAACTCTGAAACCCCGGATCTGAGACAAAACGCTGAAACCGTAAACCTCTTTAGAACCATTAAAGGAACCCTTACAGGAATAAAGGAACCCTGAAAGGAGCCCTGAAAAGGCTATCCTCTGCTATGCTGTACTATACCATACTAAACTATATTACACTATACCACACTGAACTACACTATACTATACTATACGATAGTATACGTATACTACATTACATGTTTGTTATACTGTCACGATTATGTCTATCTCCATACTATACGATGCTCTGCTACTTGGAGGTTCATGGGTAGTTATAAGTAGGGTTCTAAATCCCCTAATATGGGTTATAACTATAGTTACCCTACTTCTAACCCCACTTATAACTACCCATGAACCCATGAACCTAAAAAAATACCTAAACCCTAAACCCTAAAATCTGAACCCTAAACCCTATAAACTCTGAACCCTAAACCCTAAACTCTGAACCCTAAACCCTGAACCTCCAAGTACCCTCCGGATCTTCAGTCTGCACCTAAATAAACAATTACCAAGACTATTGGGCGTTCCTAAACCCTACTTGGAGGTTCATGGGTAGTTAGAAGTGGGGTTATAAGTAGGGGCAACTAGCCATATTAGGGGACTTATAACCCTACTTTTAACTACCCATGCACCTCCAAGTAAGCCCTAAACCCTGAACCCTAAATCCTAAACCCTAAACCCTAATCCCTAAACCCTAAACCCTGAACCCTAAACCCTGCTACTTACGGACCTTCATCCCGGCGATCTCGTCGGCAGTTGGCAGCTCCACGTCTCGGCCCCCGGCTTTAGGGCGGTAGGGTTCGTTTTAATAGGGATTAAAGGGTGGGGGTTAGGGATTAAAGGGTGGGGGTTTGACAAGGATAGAGTTCCATAAGGGTTTGTTTTTTGTAGGGTTTAATTAGAAGGTTTTAGACGGTTTTGGAAGGATTTCGTCGGGTTCTCAGGGCTTGAAAGAGCGCTTGTCTATGTCACCCCTCGAAGCTTCAGTCGCCAAACGCTAATGTAATCCCTATTGTACGCAGCAAACCACAAATCCCAGCCCATAAATCGCACACACCCTGAGACCAAGTAACCCGAAGACTGCGTGGCCTAGGGTCAATATCCCCGGAACCGCAAACCCTAGCCCTAAACCCCTCAACCCCCACACACTACACCCTCCAATCGCTGTGCCTGCTGCGGGTGCTCCGGTTTTCTTGGCAGCGGCCTCTAGAGCGGGATCTTCGGGCAGATCCGGGTTCTGTTCGAGGGTTTAAAGACCAGGGTTTAGGGTTTAGGGTTTAGGGCTTAGGGTTAACGATTCACGGTTGGAGTTCAGGAGTGAACGCAAGAGGGAACCCAAGCTCAACGTGTGGGGCTTCGAGGTGAGTTCCGGTGTGACCGCTTCCCAGGCTCCCAGTTTGGACGGCTTCGGGATCTAAGCTACTTTGGAGTGTGCCGCTAATGGGCGATCCGGTGGGGGCTTAAGAAGTAGGGCCATGATGAAAACTTGCCGAAGGGCTTTATATAGCATAGATGACTGCCTGCTTCTGTGTACAGGTATGTATGTACGTGTGTCTGTATGTAGGTAAGTATGGGTATGCATGCCTGGCTGCATGCATGTACATGTATTGTTGCTTGCTTGTTTGTCCGCACATAGATGCAAAACTAGCCGCCGGTGATTTCAAAACTTGTGACATCAGGTATCATACGCATGTCTACTCTGTTTGCCTGTTGATACCTGTTTAGTCTTAAGATGCTTGGAGGTTCATGGGTAGTTATAAGTAGGGTTATATATAAATCCTCTAATATGGATAGTTACCCTACTTATAACCCCAGCTATTATAACTACCCATGAACCTTCAAGTGGTGTCCTTCATCACCATAACCCTAAACCCGAACCCGGGTCAGCCCCAAATACCCAATCGGCCAGTCCTCCCAGTCCTCTTTCCCGCGACCCAATGTCTCTGAAATGTTTTAAGCTATAGGGTTTAGGGTGTAGGGTTTAGGGTGTAGGGTTTTGGGGTTTAGGGTTTATGTTTTAGGGTTTAGGGTTTAGATTTCAACTCTAGATCTTGCGGCTCTCTGGGCAAGGAAGGGTGGATGGCGTCTATCGAGCGATTGTTTCCTTTGGGGTTCACGAGCAACTTTCTGAACTCAGAGGAGGTTCTGGGTTTATGGGTCGGGGTTGAGGTTGTGGAATTTTCGGGTTCTCTCAGAGAGCGCCGAATACCGCTCGAATCAGGCATGCACTTGGATGCATAGGGATTTTAAGGTATACCCCCTCGTTCCAGGATGTGAACCTCTACTGAAAAGAGTATTGGGCTCAGGATTCAAGACCAAAACCCTAAACCCTAAACCTAAACCCTAAACCGTTTAGTTTTGGGTTTGGGCTCGGCGTTTGGGATAGGCGGGTTCAAGCTGAGCTGCGTGTCTCCAAGTTCTAGAGAAGCGGCTGCTCACGGTTTCGGGTTGAGGGTTGATTGATTGCTTAAGGTTTAAGGTTGAGGGTTAGGGTTTAGGGTTAGGGTTTAGGGTTGAGAATTTAGGGTTCAGGGTTTAGGAACAAGTGATTTATTGTACGATATTCAAATAAGGACTAGAACGGCATACCATTACTAGTTATTCCGTATATGAAAAACAAATATCACCAAAACCCAAAAACCCTTAGAGCCCCTGACCCCGGCAAATCGCAAAGAGTGAATCCCATGTCGCAACTCTTGAAAGCCCTTGAACCCTAAACCCTGCAAAAACCAAAAGACCCTAAAAACCTTCCTAAACCCCTAAACCCTTTAAACCCTAAACCCCTATATGAACCCTAAACCCCTATATAAAACGGGTTTAGGGTTTGGGGGTAAGGGACCCCACACTCCACACCCTGGCCTTTGGCTTCGCTGTGGCTTTGGCTTTCGCCTTCGGCTTTGCTGCGGCTTTTGCCTGGGGTGCCTCTTCGGCTGCCTTTCCGGCTGCTTAAGGGTTTCAGGGTTTAGGGTTTAGGGCGGTTTAAGGTTTAAGGTTTAGGTTGAAGGGTCCCTGCTGTTCAAGGGCTATGGATTAAGGGTGTAAGAGCTGTTTAAATGCAACGCACCGTTGACTCCAGCAGCAAAGCAAGATCGTCCAGCACTACCGTTACAAGTTGTTTACGCTTTTGGCATACGAGCTTCCGACTTTGAGGTTTAAGTCTGCTTGGCGTAGAGGGACGAGCGTCTACGACAGTTGCTGGATTCGGGTGTGGGGCCTAGGATGTGATATGGGACCGTCCCAGCATCAACAAAAAGGTACTTTAGCCTGAAATTCTAAGCTAAACCTGCAAACCACAAGACCTGAAGATAGAAATCCGGAACCCTTCGAACTAGTTGCTCACAAGCCTGAAGCCTCAACCCAACAAATGCCCCAGCACAGTTACAGCCAGTGCCCCTTTAAGTCTGCATGCTGAGGGAGTTGGCTAGGGCTGAGGTCAAAGGGTTGTGCCTGCTATGCAGCCATGAACACGGCACAAAGTAAGAGAGCGCGCTGGGAGCACAAAAATGTTACTATTTCTTGGGGTCCCGAGCATCACTCTACTTTTACATGCCCAAAAGCGCTCTTCTAAGTTGACCCTAGTGAGAATATTAATAATAACAACCACAAGTATAAAAACAATAATTACTTAGTACTGCTACCAGTTGTTGTTGTTGTCGTAGTAGTAG
>CAJNJA010012945.1:0-12877 GCA_905231915.1 Symbiodinium necroappetens | reverse complement strand
ACCCCTAACCCCTAAACCCCGAGGCCCCTTAAGCCTTAAACCCTAGACCATTAGTCAGGGGGTACCTTCGGCGAAGCAGAGGTGTGTGGGTTGATCCGAAGCTGTCGAGGCTTTTGGGGGCAGTTGGGGGGCTCGACGGGGTGGTGTCCTTCGGTTTTGGTTTGCACAGTAATATTGAATCATCGGTAATTCCGTGTTATAGCATAGTATGGAATTTACTCGAACCCTATCTATTTTTTGTCGCCCTATGCTGGCCTTCTTGCGTTACTGCTTTATTTTTCAAGTCCAGGCTAGTTGATATCATCGTAGCCTTGCCTGGACTGGCAAAGGGCAGTCCACCTTGGGGTTCTGGGTACCTTTAATTAGGCTCTTGATGCTTATGGCTCATGTCGTGTCCTTTTCGCAGAGACGGCATTGAGTCTAGGGCTTTTCTGCCCCAACTGTCAGCCACAAGCAGAGGCCCTACAACTCGAACCCTAAACTTAAGCCCTAAACCCTGAAGCCTGCGTTCTAGTTGTATCAGGCCTGTTGCCCAGTAGATCCCGAAGGCTGATGATGCGGTTTAGGGTTTAGGGGCTTAGGGTTTAGGGTTTAAGGTTTAGGGTTTGGGGTTTAGGGTTTAGGGTTTACGGTTTGGAGTTTAGGATTTAGGGTTTGACGATGTGTTGCACTTGCGGGCTGATAATGCTGACAATGAGGATGTGGAGCAGGAGGAAGACGATGCGATTGGGGATTTTCTAGACAGTGGACGAGTGCATCAGCTGGAGTCGGAACTCTCCATGGCAGATTCGATCGTTCAGGCTTTGCAGGATCAGAATGCCAAGCTTTTCAGGCATCACGGGATCGCGTTGCTGTGTACTGTCCTGTCTGCAATGCGAAGAAGCCAATCGTGTTGGTCAAGGATGTCATGGACATTGTGTGCAAATGTAAGACAGCTGCCAATATCAACATGAACAGCTTGTATCGCGAACGTCTCTAGATGAATGCCGTAGGCTTCCGCAGCACGAGTGGCAGTTTGCAGCAATTTTGATTAAGAACCCAAATAAAGATCCAGGGTTTGTTAATCAGGTTCCTACATTACAACAGAGTAGCAGCTTCGGGGTCGGAAATCGAAAAGTCGTACCTGCGGCAACCTGACGGTATAGTCTGCAGGATCATAGCAGAAAAAGGCTGGCCTAGAAATTATGAGCACCCTCTATACAAGAGCTTTGGCTTTGGTTGCTTACCCCCCGTAAGACCCAAACCCTCAAAGCCCTAGACCCCAAATCCCTCAACCCCGAATCCCGAATCCTAAACCCGCAACCTTACATTCCAAACCGCGGAAAGCCAAATCCTCCAACCCTAAACCCTGAACTCCCTTTTTCTCCTTCACCTTAAACTGGCCCTACACCCAACATCGTACAGTAGCTTCACTGTGTCGGAGGCCGGATCGACGCGGATGCTCGAAGTCTTCCGCAACTTCGACCAGGCCGAGACCGGAAAAGTCTCAAGGGTTCTAGGGGTTGCTATGAGGGTTACGACTGTTGGTGATATAAATCCTGCGTTTCCTTAGGACCCAAAACTATGGGAATTATGGTATATTCCTCAATATGGGTACTGCAGGATTTGTATCATCATCCGTATCAATATTACTATAAGCTTCTTTAGCGGTTTGAGTCTAGGTTTCTGGAGGAACACCCCCCAACAGCAGGAAAGATCCCTCAAAATGCAGTGCTTTCAAGCAGCGCTTTCAATATACAATAGTAGAAACCCAGTAGATGGGGTCAGGGCTTCAGTGTTGAGCTTTGGCCCTATGCTTTGGGGCTTATGCCTTCGCAACTAGGCGCTCAAATTGCAGGGAATACTCATTCAGCTTTCGTTTCCCTCATGTTTCGGCAGCTTTCGTTTCGCTCATGTTTCGGTAGAGTGTGCTTTCCGCATTAGGACCCTTGAAGACCGGACCAACGATCATGGCCTGGGTCTAAACAGTGCATACAAGTCTCTTTCTGATGCCATATACACAAACCCTTCATCAAGACTGGTTTCCGTCAGAACAGTTGAAACTGAAAGCGCGCGTACCGCATGTACATCAAACGTCCCGCAGCGTACTTAAAGAAGTACGCAGGAGTTCGGCCATGTTTGCATTGTTGACGTTCTCTTGCCGTTGAGCTCGCCATGCATGCGAAACGATGCAATCGGTGATTCTCGAGTTATGCAGCATCGGGGTTGAGACTATGGCCACGCCATGCTACCAGGACGGTGATGGTCTCCTCCAGCGCCGCGAGTTTTCCAAGGTGGGCAGGAACACTACCGTTTTTTTAGGAATACACAAGATTTACTCTTAAGATGTATTACAAGGGTTAGCACCAGGGATTCTAGATTCTAGAACGATTACCATCGCTGTGACGACATGACTTTCTGTCAGCAACTGAGACTCTGGGCAACAGTGAGTCCCTTCAGGGTCCATGTGCCTATATACCAAGAGGGTCTATATATAACGCAATAATGGTATTAGGTCCCGAAAACAATAGTAAGGATGGTCTTTAGGGATTCATAATGGTAATGTAGATGTACGTTCTGGGATATACTACATCGGGTGGTTCAAACAACAGGTTTTCCAAGGCGTATACTCTACGGGTACTCGGAACATCGGGGGCATAAATGGTTCAGGCAGGGGTTGCAGTAGACAGCTGTTGACAGCAACATGATGGGCAGGTGGGAGGCATTAGCCACTACCGACTGATTTGCCTTCCATCCGTCAACCCTAAATAATCGTCGATAAGACGATATACCCAGATAAATTGCAAAAAACTCTGGCAGCCAGGCTGTCAAGCAGCTGATCGAGGATTTCCGGGAGGACTCCAGAATATAGTAATATAGAGAGAGCTCTAACCCTAAACCTTAAACCCTAAACCCTAAACCTCAAACCTTAAGCTTGAGTGTTTAGGGCTTGGGGCTGCGGAGGATCACCCTCGTCTTACTCTAGCAAAAGTGTGTTTGGGGTTGCGATATATCATACTCATACTGCTATTGGTAAATAGCTCTGGGTGTGAACTTCTACAGTGGTGTTTCTTCCGTAGGTGATGGACAATTGATTATCAGCAGAGTCGAAGATCGAAGCCGTGGGCGGCATCTGGGTGATCGCCACCATGAAAGAATTTATTTCTACCTGTAGTCCTCTTAAATGACAATAAAGACTTATGCCCCGCAGCCCAAGCCCTATAGAGACCATCAAGAACCTTAAACCCGCCGTCCAGCTGCCCTGGCATACCACGAATTGAAGGAGCTTCCCGAGATGATCCGCGTGGCCACCTCAAATGCTTGAACCAAACATTTTTTTCAGTCTTAGCAGCTTCAGGCGATTTGGGGTGTTCCGAGAGGTTTGTGCGATCGAACCCCATTTCTGGCATGGAGGTCATAGACGATGAGTATATGCCACACATCGACCTTTGATCTTCTTCGAAGCTGGGTGCGGTGAAACCCTTCTTGTACTTGAGAAGGCCCTTCAGCACGGAGTGTGAACAGGTTCCAGGTCAATGTACAGGCCTCAACAGTTGAATCCCTGCTATGCTCCTTCTTGAGGGTAGGGATTACTCCGTGAATCCGGGTCTGAACCATTGCCAATGTTCCTTAGGGTTCCTTGTGATCTCCTAGGAAGATCAAACCCGAAAGCCCGGTTATGATTACTGCGGTTTCTGCGGTACTTCATCTCTGGGTTTTCGGGTTCAAAAGTAGAATTCTGAGTTACAGGACTTCGGTGTATCGATTGACCATTTACGGAACCTTCTCTCCTTTGCCTGCGTAATTAAGTCCTAAACCGTTAAACCCCTCATCCCTAAACCCTAAGCCACAATACAAACCTTAGTCTAGATGGGTAGGAGTTTAGATTTTCCGCCGCACATCCAAAACGAAGACAACAGCCGTCCTAGACCGAGCACGCCACGGACGAGAAGATTGCCGAGCGCGTGCACCCAGAACCGCCGTGCTCTTCTTAAAGGGTCGCTATATAGAAAACTCGAAGGACAAGCGCAAGGCCAAATTAGGGTCAAAAGGATGCTACCCCTGTAGCCTTTATTGAAAACAGATTCCTGCCTAGGTTTGTGCTACATGTTTCGGTTCCGTGATGTGGCATCTTGTCCTGGGTAGCGTCGTTTGTGAATAAAGTCCTCCATAACATAGGAAGTATTCAGGACAAGAGGATCAGTACATCAAAAGAACGAATATAGTGGCCTTAACAATTACCTATAATTTTTTGGGGGGTTCCTTATTATAGTCATAGGATAATTGCCCCAAAACCCTATTCTAATTATTAACATCGCGAAATCAATATGGGAATCAGAACACAAAGAACCTTATTCCCCGGATTGAAGTCCCCGATAGAACCCTACTCTACCTGCTAACACACGAAAGAACCCTACCCTACTTATCCAAAGGCGCCCAGTTTAGGGTTCAGGGTTTAGAGCTTACCCTAAGGCTCAGAAATAGCCCAAAAGCCTTGTATAGTATGGTCTTTAGGCCCAGAAGCCCTACAATATGAGTCCTTAGAGCCTAAGGCTTGGGGTTTCGAGTTTAGGGTTGCGGGTTTCATGTTAGTCTGACGTCGGAGGCTAGTGGACCTCGTGGACATCTCTGGGGATGGTCTCGTGAACTACCTGGAGTGCCCACGGCTGCAAATCCCTAGTTTAAGTTGTAGGGTCTGCGGTTTGGGGTTACGGGCTCAGGGGCGAGGTTCTAGGGATCAGGGTTTCGGGGTAAGGGGGTTTGGGGAGATTGTGGTAGGTGATCGAAGTCTCGAAACAACTCCAACAAACCCTGTGGACCCCAGGCTCAGGCTTTAGCCTCGTAGAACTTGTAAGGCGTACTTGTATAAGTCGATTGTTGAGTTAAGCTCTCTTGCATCTTTCTCTGATTTGATGACCGGTCCGAAGCTCGGTGCCTACTCGCTTTCCGTTTTAATAGCGGCAACAACCCTAAACCCCAAACCCTGAACCCTAAACCCTAAATCCCTAAATCCCTAAACCCTAAACCTCTAGACCTTAAACCCCTAAACCCTGAACCCTATAAACCCTAAAACCCTAAACCCTAATAAGGGTAATATCAAGAATGATACAAACAGAACCCAGGTTCACAGAGTCCTTGCGTTTACTTCGGCGGAACCCTGGGGTCCGAGTGTAGAGCCTCACTGGGCCCTAAGTGCCCTTTTTTAGGGTTTGGGGTCTATAGGGGTTTGGGTCTGGGGTTTAGGGATTAGGGTTTGGGATGTAGGGATTAGGCTTTAGGGTTCAGGGGTTAGGGTTTGGGGTTTAAAAATTAGGGTTTAGGATTTAGGGGACTGCATGGCCAGGTTTCTCCACGCTTTTCAGCCGGTGGACAGGACCTTTGGGGGAGTTGAGGATTCAGGGTTGACGGCAAAAAAAGCAGGAGGTTTTGTGAGCACCAGCTCCATGAATAGGCTATCTGGAAGCTTTAGTCGCACGGTGTATCCAGAAAGTTCAAGGAGTCTTAGCCGAATGGGGTGCAGTTGCACAGGGCTTCAGACTCGGGGTACAAAAGGATATGGTCCGAAACCGTTCGCTGCAGATGTTCGCACGAGGCAGACGAAGCCGAGAGTGACAGTGACAGTGATCCGATAGAGAAAGTAAATAACTCCGAACTTCAAAGAGCACTCAGAAAAAGGCGTCAGCTAAGCAGCTAAGCCCTGCGTGAAGATCTTGTACGGCACCGTCACGCTGTGTACTCTCACCGTGTCTCAGATGTACTTCACACCCAGGATTTGTGAACCGAATTTCGGGGTGTTATTTGACAAGACCGGTTCTAGGCACCTAAGCTCGCTACGCCCGGAACATGAACCCAGAGACTCCAACATGCCTTAATTAAGGAATCGACCTTAAACCTTGTTAGGGTTCCCATTATGATTTAAGGTATATTCCTTAATTAAGGGATATTGGAGTCCCTGAACATGAAGTCTGAAGACCCACTCAGAAGGACGCCTGGGAATGGCTTGCGCGTGGAAGCCAAGCTGTATGTATCCCACTGTGGCCGGTGGTCCGAAATCCTAAAGCCGTAAACAGTGAGCTTTTACAGCAAATCCCTAAACCTAAACCCTAAGGGGATCTGATCTCAATGCTTATTCTGGGTGTTCAATCTGGGGGGGTGCTTTGGTGGTGGGGGGGGGGGGAGGCTTTGGGATTCTAGGAGGGTTCCTGGCTTGGGGGCCTTGAACAAGTCTTGAAATGCAAGGCTGGAACCAGGAAGCTGGGCTAATGCCGAACTAACGGCCACGGTAGAGTTGCTTCCATGCTAGAGTGGGTTTAGGGCTTGGTTCAAGTATGGTAGGAGGTAGAGGCTGACGTCCATTTGATTGCTGTTTTGTTAGGGTGATGGATTGTTTGAAGAGGGGTGTGTGTAGCTTGTGTAGCTCAGGTAGCATCTCAATCCTTGGCGACGATGTGCAGTCACAGACAAGTTTGGCATGCGTCAGCGAGCAAGCCAAATCTTCTTTATAACTCCTACTGCCTCGAGTGTGTGTTCCAGGTTCTTGAGGCATAGCGGGTCCTGAATCCGCTCCTGTGACACAAGTCCCATGTCAGTCTCGTCGATGGCATGGAGGATTTTTGGCTTCTATTGCAGTGTTTCTCCTAAACCCCAAACCCCAAACCCTAAACCCTAAACCCCAAACCCGAAACCCTAAACCCTGTCGTCTGTAGGCATGGACCTCATGGAGCAGATCTGCCTCACCATTTGGAAGAACAAGGCTCCTTTCTTCATGGGCTAGGGTTTCGTAGGGCTTGGGATTGCGAGTTTAGGGGTTTAGGGAAGTTTAGGTAGGCGTCTGAATCATGCCATGATCGGAAGCAAAAGCAACGCCAGCAGTTGCCGTCGATGCTGGGACCTGAAGCCAGGAGGGGTTTAGGGAGGAGGAACACCATGGATTTCCAGAAAAGCAGGTGTTTTTTTTGCAAATTCGCTTATTTGGGAGCATCCGGTTTGGGATGCACAGGCCCTAAAAAGATGCATCCGCCGCAGTTTGAAGCTCCCACTTTCTGCACAACGGGATGCTTGATAGAGTGCTAGAGTTGTCCCAACACTCCTGAAGTTCAGAATCCTAAACCCACAGCTCCTAGGTTCCCCAGTAGTACCCTTTGTCCCGTTTTGTTGTTGGGGCCCCTTATTGAACCCAAAGAGTAGGAACAAGAGTGCCCTTATTGTTAGGGGTCTACTAGGGAACCTAGGCTCTTTGCCTCTATAATCAAAGACCATCTCAGGTGATTCATGGGTTTTTTGAAGTCTTCGAGGTTGAACACCCTGGAGGTTGCAGCTGTCGGGGCATCAGGGCCTAGCCGAGACCTCTAAATTGCCTTAAAACCATAAGCCGTAGACCCTGCAACCCGAAACCCTAAACCCTAAACCCTATAAACCCTAGATCCTAAACCCTAAACCCTATAAGCCCTATAAACCCTAAACCCTATAAACCCTAAACCCTAAACCCTAAGCCCTAAGCCAGAAGAGCCCTAAGCCCGAGACCCAAGTCACGAGCTTGATCCGAGCCTCAGGGCAGCTTGCAGCAAAGCTTCGTCTTCCTCGAGGAGAAGGAGGTCCACGCCGTAGGGGCTGGGACCCTAAAACCCCTGGGGCCTTTATTTGGGTTGTTAATAGGAGCCCTGCTATATGGTTTAGGGTTTAGGGATATGAACCCTACTATATTGGGGTTATAGGATGGGGTTTTGCATTTGTTTTTTTTTGCAGTTCTAGCGTTTAAGGGTTCAGGGTTTTCGGTGGAGGGTTTAGGGTTTGTATGTCTTTCTCGGAAGCGGCTGACCTTGCCGCACATGAGAACTGATTGTGAACCCTGAACCCTTAAACCCCACACCCTAAACCCAACACCCAAAGCACAAGCCTGCCGAGGTGGGTACATTACCTCTCCCACCCCAATGAAGCCTTTGGTTACTTTTTCATTCGGGGGTCTTAAAGCTTGTCTAGGCCACGCTGTTGTTGAAGTGCCCGAGACATCTGAATCAAGACCTTGCATGATTTATGCCTCAAGCCGCCCTGCACCCAAGACATCTTCTGCTGAGGAGGAGCAAGGAGAAACCCAGTGGCCGAGATAGCGAGGGTACAGGAACACTTGAATTCCGAAGCCTGTACGCCCTCAGCCCTACGTTCACCAGTTCACCAGGCTTAAATAGAACCTCATCCGACTTTGATTTACCTCAAAAGTCTGTAGCCGATGAGACCACACCGAAACCCTGCGAAGCTGTACCCTTTTGAAGGGACTTTTATAGAAGCCTGAATAATGAGTACTACGACCTTGTGTGGGCATTTTATGGTTGCTGTCGTGTAAGATGCCCCCGAAAAGCCTATACTAAGTGGTCCAATTGTTACCCATAGGCTCCTTAGTAGTTCCTTCTTGGGATTTCCTTGTAGGATTCTAAATATAAACCATAAACAGGAACTACTATTTCTTTATAGGATTCTAAATATGAATCATGAACTATAAAAAGGAACTACTATGGAGCCTATGATTAGTGGCCCCTTCCAATGTAAGGACCCCTTCGAGGCCGGGTTTTTAGGGTTCAGGAAGGGTCACTTTAGGGTTTCAGGGCTTCGGAGCTTTAAGGTTTTAGGGGGTTTAGCGTTTAGGGTTTTGGGGGTTTAGGGGGTTTTGGGGTTTAGGGTTTAGGGGCTTAGGGCTCCAGGATTTATATAGGCTACGGGGGGTTAAGTCGCTTCATGGCAGGCGGAGCGTCATCCCGTGATGTCCGGTGGCATCGCCGGGAGGGTCTCGCGCGAAGGCTTGAGGTGCGCTGCTGATTCCTGCTGTGAGCTGCTGAAGTTCCCGAAAATAAGCCGTTTCGTCAAGACTGTCTTGCCCTAAAACCTAAATCCTAAACCCTAAACCCTTGAAACCCTAAACCCCACGTTGAAGAAGTGTGAATCATATTTTAGACCCGGAATCCCGAATCTGGATCTTAGGGCGACGCTGCGCAGCCTGAACTCTTCACTGGAGGCAACCCAAGGAGGCGCCTTTGGGTGCAAGGGTTTGGTTTGGGGGTTTAGGGGGTTTAAGGTTTGGGGTTTAGGGGTTTAGGGTTTAGGGTTTTAGGGTTTTAGGCTTTTAGGCTTTAGGGCTTTAGGGGTTTAGGGGTTTAGGGTTGAGGGTTTGGGGGTTTTAGGGGTTTAGGGTTTGGGGTTTGGGCTTTAGGATCTATATATTAATTATAGGCTCTTCTTTCGGCCAGGGCTGTTGGACGCGCTCTTTTCACCGGGTAGAGGATGAGGCGTAGCTCCGGGTACGACGACGTTTGCACGCCCGGGCCAGCAACCGACGAGGTGTAGGGTTTAGGGTTTGCTGTATTTTCCTTTGCTGCTGCCCAGTTAGTCCCCTGTCGAAGATTGAATATCTGTATATCGAAACCCGAGGCTGAACCCTAAACCCATCTAAGCCCGAATCCTGACATATCCCTTATTTGACCAAAGGAATGGCTCTGTTGGCCTTCGTATCTATCAGAGGGCTCTGTGACTCGAGCCGGCCGCGAAGCACAGCTTCTGCCCATCCCCGTGCCATAGAGAACCCACAAGCGATATAGAACACCCCCGACTATCCCGGACCCGCGCCTTGTACACAGAATTCTTGCTTGCTCCCCTCATGCCTGCTAAACTTTTACATAAACCGTCCCCCTATCCAGTCCAAACTCCAAACCCCAAAGCCGAACTTAAGCCATGCACCCCAAAACACCCTGCCTAAAGTCCTGAAGCCTCAATCCTCCTCGCCGACTGCCGCAGTCGGAGTCCATGGAGCTCCTCTAACAGCGGATCAGATCGACTTGCTGGCCCCTGGCTTTGCCGGGGTTTGGGGTTTATGGTGTATATAGAGTTTAGGGTTTGGGGTTTAGGGTTTAGGGTTTTGTGTACAGGGTGGAGGGTTTAGGGTGTAGAGGTCGGAGGGCTTAGTGTTTGGTGGTGGGGGGGGGGGGGTCTCGGGCCTACGGTAGGGCGTAGGGGGCAGGGGGGCTGGGTTTACTCGCAGTGTCACTGTCGCCCGCATATTGCTAGTTTAACCAGCTCCATTTGTCATGGTATATACTGGTGGTATCTACAAGTATCAGCAATGCTAGCCAGTATTGGCCACATGGTATTTTTTTAGTCAGCTAAACCGTCGAAAACAATAGTCGTACTGCCCGCTCTCTTCGTTTATAATAGTTATGCTTCATGACGACAAGCATCCCTGCAAGGTTTCTATACTAACGGGGTCTTACGGGTCTTAGGTTTAAGGGTGCATAGGGTTTAGGGTTTGGGTAGACTAAACCCTTGTAGTAACCGCATTGTACCCCAAAAATATGGAACCCTTCAGAATTTTTAGAGGAGCCCCTTTTTCAAGCCAGAGTTTCGGAATGCCGAGGTCGATCATGCGGTCTTCGACGCCAACAATACCCTCGATTGGCGAGCTAGGGACCTGGCAAGCAGCCCCAACACCCCACTAGGGTTTAGGGTTTAGGGTTTGGACCCTGGAAATCTCGCGTTTTTGAGACGTATAGAAGGAAATTTGAAATCACAATAGCGAACCCCAGAAAGGTGCCTTTAAAGGCCCATCTGATTCAGGGCATATGTGAGGAAATCATAAGGCAAAAAAAGACAATGTAGGTTATGGACATATAGCAGTAAATGCTTATCCTAAAGTAAAGGAAGTCTTAATAAGAAGCCTTAGCGAGGTAGGTTGTTTTGGGTTCAGGTAAACCCTAAGCCCAAAACCTTGGTAAGCTGCCTGGGAGTTGCTGGTTGTCACGTCTGGCCGTTCGGGGTTGAGGGCTTTCGGTTCGTCTTTCAGGTAAAAGGTTGAGGGCTGAGGGTTTTGGGTTCAAGGTTGAGGGGTTTCGGGTTTAGGATTCAAGGTTGAGGGGTTGAGGGGTTGAGGGTTTAGGGTTCAACGTATAGGTGTTCTGGGTTTAAGGTTGAGAGACTAGGATAGTCTAGGCTTGTAGGGTTGAGGGTTTACGGTTTAGTGCTCAAGGTTGTTGATTTAGGGTTTGCAGGGTTGAGGGTTTCAGAATGGGGGTGCTGTTGGTTTATTCTTCCCATAGGACCTCGAGGGGGGGAGTGGTTCGGGTTCAGGCTATGGGGCTTCATGCCCGCAGAGCTCGGATATATTGAAGCCTTCCACCTGCGCATCTCAAGATCTTTCTTCTTGTTGGAATCCGAGATGCCGTCGGCCCTAAACCCTAAGCCCTAAACCCTTAAACCCTAAACCCTTAAGCCCTAAACCCTAAGCCCTAAACCCTTAAACCCCCTAAACCCCTGAACCCTATAAACCCTAAACCCCTAAACCCTAAACTCGGCCTGGCTAAGGGCAGCGGAAGCTCCAGGTTTGGCGCGGTATATGTACGTGCGATCTTGAGGGGAATGAATCCTCTATATTCCCTAAACCCTAAACCCTGCCGCGATACCTACAAAACCACAAAGAGATGCCCTAAACCCTAAACCCTCAACGATCGACTGTCAATCCTGGTTTGGAGGAAACCCCTGCGAGGCCCGCCCAAAGCTTCCCCCTCTGCTGTCGCAAGGCCTTCCTCGCATCCTTCCAGCTGGCTGCCATCTCAGCTAGCCAGCTTAGTACAGATGCTTGAGCAACTGGTAGGCAAGCAGACATATCCCTTTAACTAGCGATACAATCGTAACATCCCTGCAGTATATTATCTTCTAATCTTCTACGGGCTTCTCTCGCCGGTCCTTGCTAAGATCGGGAGGATGCAGGCAGCCCTTTGGCTGGCTAGCTCTGGCTGGATAGTTGCTTTCGAGGCTTTGGAGTGTAGGGCTTCATTCGAAATCCTATGCCCTAAACCTACTATCCAGTCTTTACTTAGGTTCTTGCAAACTATACCGTCGCCAAACCCCGATTCTAAGTACTAATGCCCCTCCACGAAAGAGGCTTCACCTTAAACCCTAAACCCCAAACCCTACACCCTAAACCTTAAACCCTAAACCGGAGACTGAGAGTGCACATGGCCACCTTTAAAAAAAACCTTAAACCCTAAACCCCAAATCCTAAACCCTAAACCTTCAACCCTAAACATTAAAGAGAGACCAGAGGTTTCCGAGCCGTGGTACCCAGAAAGCCCAAGACCCCCTGAAGTAAGGAATGCGACCTTAAACTAAAGGGGCCTTGATGTTATGACTTAAGGATCTAAAGGGTCCTTGATGTTATGGTTTAAGGATCTAAAGGGGCCTTGGTATTATGATTTAAGGATAGAATTATGGTTTGAGGATCTTGAAGCTATATACCCTGAAGTAAGGGGTGTCCGTCTCTCTTGGTAGAAGTTAGCATCTTTGGGCGCTGTTTCCGTGCAACCGACGTTTCTGGTGAAGAGTGCGACTTGGATGAACATAGTAGCATTAGGCACAGGCGAGACGACACAACCAGACGTTGCCTTCGATCGGTATTCCTAAACCCTAAACCCCAGCCCTCAACCCTAAAACCCTAAACCCTGAACCCTAAACCCCTCGGGTTGCCGAGCTTCTGATGTGTTCTTGAGGTGGATATGGGCGCTACGAGGGAGCTGCAGGCCGAAGCAGCTTGTCCGTTCGCTTGTTGTCTCCTGTGGCATCCGAACCCTATCGCTAAACGATGCTAAATGCCCAAATTAAATAATATATAGAGACCTGACTAAGTACAAATGCAATAAGGCCACGGTCTTGACCACAGCAAAAAGCGTGTGGAGTTCGTTTGCCAGCAGAATGCCTGTGCAGGCACGGGAAGCGCGGCGAGTTACTGGCGCCGACGGAGGTCTACCAGAATTTCAAGATAGAGGTTTGGATATTAGGGTTTAGGGTTTAGGATGTAGGGTTTAGGGTATATAGTAATTGAGCCCCAAAAAGTTGGAAACCGGATTGAGGACAAATGGTG
>CAJNJA010012944.1:0-12877 GCA_905231915.1 Symbiodinium necroappetens | reverse complement strand
GAGAGTAGAGAGTAGAGAGTAGAGAGCATATAGTAGATAGTAGATAGTATATAGTATATAGTATAGTATATTAGTATATAGTATAGTATATAGTATAGTATATAGTATAGTATATAGTATAGTATGGTTGGCTAGACAAGTTTAGGGGTTTGGGGGTTTTGGGTTTAGGGGTTTACAGTTTAGAGTTTAAGCCGTTGGGAAAAAGAACTCGACGGGGCTTCTGAAAAATAGCGGGGCCACATTCTCATCCCTGCTTTAAAACCGCGGAGACAGCCCTGCCCAAGGCCTTTGTGCCTGTCGTCGTCTGGATCCTGGGTGAAATCCCGAGCGAAGGCTGTTAATGGGCCCCCACATCCTAAGCAGCTGAGCCCGAAACTCCGCTCATGAGGGTTTAGGGTTTAGGGTTTAGGGCCACAGAATGGCTTGTCTAATTTTCGGGTTTTCGGGTTTCCCGTGGAGGGATTTTAGGTTTGAAGGCGACCCTTGAAGCTTACAGTTGCGGGCTTGAGCTTAAGACTGCAAGGGACAAGGATCCCTAAACCCTAAACCCTAAACCTTTGTATGTTCATTATGCTCTACAACTCAATCTACCGACCGCGAACCGACCCTTCTCTAAGCTGTCTTCGGCAGAGCCTGAACCAGATAATCCGCGTTTAGGGTTGATCTGTAGCAATACAGGGTTGAGGGTTTAGGGTCTCATATAGCAGTATGTAGTAAGAGAGAATACCAGGGCTTGGGGGGTGAGTGTCGGTGGGTCCATGAATCAACAGAAATAGCCCGGAGCCCTTCTGATCTCAAAAAAAGCGGAAAGTCCGCAACCAACGTAACATCGGGGCCTTATGATTAGGGCTTAGGGCCTTGTAATTAGAATAATGTTTCGTGGTGTATAGTGTACCCTCATAATTAATCGGAAGGAGCCCTAAACCCTAAACCCTAAACGAACCCTAAACCCTAAACCCTAAAAACCCTAAACGAGCCCTTACGAATACTCTTCGCCAGTATTCCGACCCCTGAATGGACCCTGAAATCCAGAGACTCCAATATCCCTTAATTAAATTATAGTAGGATCCCCATTATGATTTAAGGTATATTCCTTACTGTAATTAAGGGATATTGGAGTCTCTGGAGAGGAAACCTCGGGTGCAGACAGCAAGACCCCCAAGCCCTGATTTCAATCACAGCACCCCAAAGTCTCGAATTGAAAATCGGGCGTTGGGGCTTAGGGTTTAGGGTCTGAGGTTTAGGGTTTAGGGTTTAGGGAATCTCTGCGTAAACAAAAAACCCCAAAACCAATAAGCCGCTAAACCCTAACCCCTATACCACTGGAGCCTCAACCCACTGAAACAGCCAGCATTCAAAGCCAGGGAGCAACTTCGGGCGTAGCCGGATAGAGTACCACTTCGGCTGCATGAGCTGGGCGGCAGAGGTCATTTCGGCCAACAGCTTAGGGATTTTGTAGGGTCAGGGTTTAGGGCTTACGGTCTCTAGGGTCTAGGGTCCAGGGTTTAGTGTTTAGGGCTTGAGGGTTTAAGGGTTTAACGGTTTAGGGGTTGGGAGTTTAGCGTGTACAGTGCAGGGTTTCGGTTCATAAAGCCGATTTTGAGACAGAAGCCAGGCCGAATGAAACACAGCATAGGGAAGCAAGGATGTCAAATAACTATGATAACTGCAATAAGACTGTCAATGAGCGCTGGACAGGTAGGGAATATCGGCATAGAGGCAAACAGGAAATAGGTACACGTGTGTGTATGTGTATGTGTGTATATGTATGCGTGTATGTATGTATGTATATATATATACGCATACATACCATACATACATATTTATAATACATAATATATATATATATAAATTATGTATATATATATATGTATTTTATATTGTATATGTGTTTGTTTTTGCTATATATATATATATACACACATGTACATATACAGCTACAGATACACAAGCATATACATGTCCATCTCATGTGCATAAAAACATACAAAGAAATACGCACATATACATACATACATACATACATACATACATACATACATCATACATACATACATATGTACGTACATACATACATACATACATACATACATACATACATATGTACATCCATCCATCCATCCATGCATCCAGCCATCCATCCATACATACATGCAAATATATATATATATATATGTATATATATATATACATATAGATATATACACATATACACATATACACATACATACATGTATGTATATATATATAGATAGATAGATAGATAGATAGATAGATACATAGATACATAGATACATCGATAGATAGATAGATAGATAGATAGATAGATAGAGGGAAGCGCAAGGAAGGCGGTGTCATTCGAATCGGCTCGAGGAGCTGGGAGCCATTTTGGCCAAGGCGTCGCCTTCCTGGCAGGAGCTCCTGGCGGGCTCAGCCCGGAGCCCAAAGCAGAGGGGGCCTTGGGCTCTGTGAGCTGTAGCTTCTCAGAGCCGAGGAAGCTCTGGGTGGGCCAGATGGGCTCCTGGTCGAGGAACTGAAGGCGGGTCGGAGCGTGTTGTCTGTCGCCTGCCAGCCTTCGCTGCATTGGATTTCGACATCTTTGATGCTAGTCGAGCCGTGGCTTGTAGAGACCAGCGGCCCGACCAGCGGCCCAGCAAACTGAAACGGCTCCACCAAGCAGGGCTGGAGGTTGAGATGTTGGAAGTCTGAGATGTTGCTTTCGATGTCAGTGCTAAGATTCCGAAACGGGAGGCTCCAAGCAGAAGGGCAGTTTCACGCTGAGGGTTTTTTTTTTCGAGGGATTTTTTCAGCATGCGCATCTTCTGGAACCAGCAGATGTGGCAAAGGCTCCAGTTGACCGATCATGCTCGGGAACCTTTATTTGCCAATCGACGACCCGAGCTGCCGATTTCGAAAATAGTATATGCATATAACAACCGCATATTCAGATCGTGTTGCACAGAGCTTGTGCAGCAGTTTCGCAAAAGCGCTTCAGACCTTCTTCCTCATTCTGGCCAGGCGTTGGGTGTCCCTGCGACGACTGCAGGCTGGACAGCACATCCCAGCAAGCACATGACGGCACCACCGCGTCGCAAGGTGAGGCGAATCTATCAGCACCTGTGTGGGGCTTGCGAAGTTGCCGCATCCGACCCGTCCTGTCCGGTTATGTCACCCGTCATGCCTCATTTGCATCGCGCCAGGTTGGAGCATGAAGCCAGAGTCTTCCTTCGCGAGAAGAAGTCACAAAGGCCATCATGTAGCTGCATGGGTTTTGCTTTGATCTTCCAGGCTACGGTCGGTTGCCGATGGTACAGTACGCAAAACGGTAGTTCTAGCGAGCACATGTGCAAGTCCAGAGTTGAGTTCCGAAGCAAATATGCTGCAGCTGGCCATTAGACGAAGCCTTTAGACTAAGTGTTCAGTATCGTCTGGTTGACTTGCCATATTCAATTCGTTCATTTTCAGCCCAAGGGTGATTTATAGGAGCAGTTTTGTCACATTCTCTACAAGAGGGATCGAGGGATTCATGCAGCGAGACCGAGACCGAAGCCTCTTTGAAAGCTTTGTGGCCGTGCGACTGAGAACAGCTTCGTGTGCATCCTTTGGTTTGCACAAATGATCTGCAGGTACCTGTCCATAATCAGCTCATCGACTGATGCTTGCATCATGATGACCGTGCCTTGGCATTGACTGGCAAACCACCGAGGAGCAGGGGTTTCGCGAGGCAAGAAGCCCCGTCTGGGGACCCACGTTCGACTTTGCACGAAGCATCCTCGCAGAAATTTGGGAGAAGTACAGGGGTGGGACCTTAAAGAATGATTTGATGCAGCCATTGGCGGGGCGGTGCTCCCTACCATGAGGAGCTGCCCGTCTCGCTTTTCGTGTGCTACTTTCTCGGCAAAGGTGCGAGGGGCCTGGGTGCCTCGTAGGGCCTAGTCATCGTAGTCGGCCCGAACTTCTGGGAGGCCTCTCGAAGGCCTGCGGCTCCTTCAGCACGGAGGTGGGAAACACCGCACTCAGCTTGATTTTGCGTCTCCCAGACTGTCACAGGTCTCGGAGGAGACGGATGTTTCGTCATTTTCTTCGCAGTTGTCCAAGTCAAGGCTCTTGACCCGTGGCTGCCATTGCACAGCTAGTCAACGCCCTCGCGGAAGGCTGGCTGAGCTCGAAGGCGAGACTCTGGAATTTGGCTTGGCGCACGAGGCACCTGCCTCTTGCTGTAGGGTGCGTTCATTCTGCGCACTCATGGCATTTTCTACACATTGTTCCCTGCACCTCGATGCATTAATATGCCGGCACTCCATAAGCCCAGAGCAGCGGAGCAGCGAAAGCTCAAACATCGTTTCGGCTGTCCAGGGAGTCCCGTCCTGTGGCCGCTTTCTGGGCTCCCGAAGGAGCCAAGATGCAGGGAGATTTTGCAGTTTTATGCCTCCTCTCCGCAGCCTCTTCCGGTGTGCGACGGAGAGGCGCTGGACAGAAGTGGAGCTTTGCTGCTCCAGTCGCAGCTTTGGCAAACGTGAGCGCTGGAGCTGCGCGGCCGAACTTTTAGGAGGGCTCTGCGAGTGTGATGATGTGTGCATTACACCCAATAACTTTGTATCCTGGCACTCACTCTGCTGCACGAGGTCGTGGATCAGGTGCTTCCTTGCAGCACCAATCCAGTGGTTTGTGGCTCTGCGTGGACCCGTGCAGTCCGAACAAAGCGGGATACCGAGTGGGCTTTTTTTGCTGCTCTGAGTTTGGGTGCAAGCACTAGAGGTCAGCTTGAGCTCGCAAGAGCACAGTGCTTGGGAGGCTGGGGCAGGGTCTGGTTAGTAGGTACATGTGTGTGGTTCATTCCATTCCAAGCTTATCGAAGCCGTCAAAGATCCGTTTGCACGTGTAATTTAATCGAAGTCGAGGATTCCCGTTCCAACAGGTGTGACCACTCTTTTGCCCGTGGTCTTTCCAAATCCCCTGATGCTGTTAGGCTCCAACCAACATGCCAAAATAGTGCGGTTAGAGCAGGGAACAACATGCATTGGTGGCATTTCAGCGGAAAGAAGCACATGAAGCACACCCATGTTCCACGGCACCTAAATCCAAGGCTCACGAAATTAGAAAGAACCTGCCGAGAGAAAGGGTGAGCCACTTTCAGCCCCTAGTGCCACTTGAAGCCCTGTGTCCCCAGCCGGCATCGCCGCTCTCTTTCATTTAGTAAGGAACCCGCGTGCGGCCGAGAAGCCTTGAGTAAAGAAAGATGTCCAATGTGTAGCCTAGCGGAGAGTGTGCTTGCAGCTTGACGGCCATCGACTTTGAGCGCCCGAGAATGTCATCCGTGGTCCGTGGTTCCTTGCCAGGTCTTGCTTGCCACTTGATGCTTGGAGGCCTCCGTTTCGGATCAATCGGAGGGACGATGGATGCCGGCCTTGCTGGCAAGCCAGGTACAGAAGCAAAAGCGAGACAGCGTTTGAAAAGGGCCGAAGGCCGCAAGACGTGCGGGTGCAGCTGACAGCTGTATGTACAGATATGTCTCTGTGTGTGCAGAGTCAGGGTGACACGATGTCTTTTGATGTATTTGGCTTCGACGACTGTGTACTTTAGTTGTCGAAGTTCTTCATCATAGCCTTGGGTGCCGAATGAACCGGGGGACATCGTTTCGCATGCCCTCGACCCGGCCCAAGTCTTGTAGCCTTGGGTCAGTCCTTGCAGACAGCTGCTATTCTTGACTTGTTTTCCCGCACTTGGTTTCGCTGCGAAACAAAAGAGGAGCCTCTGCCTCCGAGAATTCGTTTAGCTGCAGTTTGACATACGGCTGCATGCAGAAATATTGGACGGGTTGTCACATTGTGTACATATATATGTTTCTATAAATATGTACATATATATATATACGTATCTGTCTATCTATACATATATTTATATTTACATGATGTACACACACACACACGCACAGAGATTCAAAGGTGTGTTCACCCCTTTGTCAGCAAGTATGGTACGGTCTGGTGAACTTGCAGTGTGTTGTGGGCTCGGCCAGTGATATGGCCAAGTTTCGTTCCTTTTCCAGATCAGTGTAGGCGCCGTCACCCTGCGGGGCGGCATTGTAATTTGCATGCTGCACTGCTGCATGCCGGGTATGCACGTGATGACGTGCATACCATTCATGCCTACTGGGTATTGTGCTGCCGAAGTAACTGTGTTGAGATTCGAAAAGCATCCAGCTTGGTTGTGGTTGCTGCATATCACAGTACCCAGGATGTGCATCGACACTGGGATGTAGAGTAGACCACTGCTTCCCGAAAGCAGTGTACCCGCGAGCCAGGCGAAGCAGTCCAATGCATGTCCTAATCGACAGCATGCAAAACTTGGGCTCCTATTGCTGGCTGCTCATGCTGCGTCATGCTGCTCCTTGTCTCCACGTGTCATCTTGTCGGTTTGGGTTTCTGAGACTGCAGCCATGGCTCTCAGCTTGGACGGCAGTCTTCCAGCCTTCTTGCCGCGGCGCAGAGAGACAGCTTCAAGAGCCGATCAAAACGCATCTTCCGAGCCAAGGTCGAGCCGTTGGCCTGGCCCTTGGACTTGGCCATCTTGGCCCTGGCCGGAGCGTCGAGACAGGCGCCATCCCCAGGCTTTGCCTGGGCTCAGCCTCTCGTAGATTCACGTGGCCCCTTGGGTTTCAGGACATGTGTCACCGGCAGTACTGGACGACATGTGTGGAGCTTGTCAGCATCATGGCTGCTATTACTTCCGCTGTGCCGCCGTGATGACGTGTTCGTGTTGGCTGGGGCACCTGACATAGGTCTTTGTCATCCTGCAGCGGACCCCGCGAGTTCATGCCGGCAGACGTACCATCTTCGCGAGGCGGAGTGTTTCACCCTGTGCGGGCTTGACTTAAAGTTGAACGTCTGCCAGGGCTTCCCGGCGTCAGACTGGCAAAGCACTTCAGCTGAGTCGTGATATTGGACGGCTGACTCAGCCAGACGAAATTCTGGCAGCTTGACAGCGAATCGATAGTTCACCCCTTGGATGAGTCTCGGGGGTAACGGTGGACCCTTTCCAAGCTCCAGCCACATGCATCGCAGTGTGCAGGCATTCGTGAAAGACCACGTGCATGAGTTCAGCTTCGTCCATGCGGTGTCTTGCTTCAGCCGATTGGGACGGATGAGTGGCCCGGTTTGAGATGACGTTGAGAAGAGCTCGAAGATGCCCAAGTAGCTTTTGATTACAGACTTGCAGCGCGGAAGCACCCGCAGTAGTGTTTTCCAGGACACAAGACTCGTCAAAGCTGGTCTGCCTCAGAGCCTTTCCAGAACCTTGTAGCGGCAATTGCAACCTGGATTGACTAATTAAATGGCACATGATGCGTTTCTGTTCGTTGAATCGATGTTGTAGTTGGTTGTTCTGCGAGCATCTTAGGACGACTTCGGTGAAAGGGGTGAGATGGATGCAGAAGCCTTGCGCGCCACCCTCGTAGCGGCGGTCTACCTGGCGACTTTGACTTGCGGCTTCTAGTTGACCCTGCCTTGCGGCCCAGCAGGAACGGCATGCTCTTTCCTTTGCTCCTTGTGCCGTGAGGCGAATGGAGACATAGTGCGACGGATGGTGTCGAAATGCGCTACAGCATTACTGGCGAAGCTTCCGGCACGGTTCTGAGACAAAAGCCGCTCGCTGTGGGCAGCGTAAGCATGCAAGCTGCTTGCCGGAGCACGCAGTCAAACGTATGCATAGTCAAGAGTCAATAGTCAAACAGTTTTCCACTTCTTACTTTTCGCGCTTTTCCCGACTTTCACGCGGCGGTTGGACGCATCTCCGAAGGCGCAGTGAGTGAGTTTTCGCGACTTTTCCGGTTTCGCATTTTGTCGCTTATGCGCTGTGTCGATTTTCCGGACATTTTCGGGAGCGAGTTTGCTGCACTGACACGTGAGGCGTCAGGGGGTTAAGGGAGCAAGAGCCGTGGCATAACCACCCGGCATTCCCATAAACAACCCTGAACCTTCAATAAGCTGCACACATGTGAGGTATGGAGGAAACAGGTAGTTATCACAACTGAAGCCCGAACATTTCAGAATAGAAACCCACTGAGGGCGCTGGCGACCGATTTATGAGTTTGGAGCTTCAAGGGCAGTTTAGGGTTTAGGGGCGGGTTTGGGGTGGGCGCCAAAGCTAAAGCCCGCCTACGCCCAAAAGCAGCTGGAACGAGGGTCAGGAATTTATCGTTATCGTAGATTGCTTGATTCTTATATGTTTCGTGGCTTCTCAGCAGTTCTTGATCTGTCGGGATTTCCAATCTATTCGATCGACAGCCTTAATATCTACTTCGGCTTTTCGGTTTTACTACCATTTTTGAGTGCCGTTTGGGCATGTGGTCCTGTAGGTTTGGGGTTTGCGTGCACTCTTAGCAGTCAGATCCCAGCCCTGCGAATCGACTTGACATGTCATCCAAGCGAAGTGTGTGCCTGTAGCACTCAGACGGGTTTGCAGCATCGCAGCTATACAGGCTATACAGTGGCCACAGCATGCAATAGCTCTTGCATACTCCAAGCCGGCCGTCAGCATAACTCGGGCAGCCTTGAATTCTCGGGGAATCAGTGGAGATTGCTGCTGTCACAAAGAGAGCTCGTGACCGCTCCCGATGCACCAGCGGCAAAGTGGGACACATGGCTGAGGCAGCAAGCTTGCCAGAGCTGGCAAACAGCGCCTGGGCTCTCGGGAAGCTGGAGCACTGCAACGAGAAGCTGCTGCGGGGCACCTTGTAACAAGAGTTTCTCGAGAAGCCTAAGTACCTAGAATGACATCGAGGTGGCTCAGCTCCGATTTTTTGCAGGTATCTCATCGGAGGTGCTTAGAAAAGTGGCAATTGGACAGGCAGGCTTTGTTTTGCTTCTTGCTCTGTCGGGATCTGAATCACACAGCTTGTCCTGTGCAGGCGATGAGTGTGCGGGACGTGCAGAGACTCAGACCATATCATGTTTACCTCGACTCTTGCAGGCTTGCATCTTCAACGATGCGAAATGACACCTGCTCCTATCACAAGCAAGGAAACTGGTCTGGGCACTGGCAGCCTTTGGTTGGCACGAGGATCCATCGCTCTTCCGCTGCTTGAGTGCTAATGTGCAGATGCATTGCAACGATACTTGACCTCGCAAGATGTGACTTGACCCGAGTCTGCCTCACAAGTGTTGATCAGTGGAGTGTTCTGGGAAGTGCCTAGGAAATGTCAGCGGTGGATGCGAGCGTCATAGCCTTCTCCTTTGCACGACTTGGTCCATGGCCTGGTTGTCCCTGGCAGTGTTTTGGGCAAGCGTCCATTCAAGATATTTCAAGATGCAAAGGGCGCACGCATTCGCTCCTGTCATTCTGCGCTACTCAGGCGTGGAAGATTCAGCGCTTTTTCGAGTGCTCTCCCAACACGTACAAGATCGCCTGCTCGTTGACCTCAATGCGCAGGGCATAGCCAAGGTGGCCTACTCGTTTGCAGGCCTGGCTGTGTCGGGGTCTTCGTTCCTTCGCCCCTCCGAACCCTCCGAACTCCGCTTTTCTGCCCGCTGCTCAGTTCTGGGCCACGCCGCCGAGGAGCCTCGGCTCTTCCGGGCCTTGGCCGCTGAGTCCGCCAGGCCGGGCCCCCGCTGCGCCCCCCGCTGCCCGCAAGTTGGCACTGCATTGCTCGGAGCTGCTGAGGCGGATTGCAGCTTTTGGGGCGCAGGACCAAGGGCGGCCCCAAGTTTGGAGAGAGAGAGCTTTCGGAGATGCCTTCGCTGTGAGGAGCTGGCCAACCTAATGCAAGCTCTGGTTTGGTGCCGCGCTGCAGGCTGCGCCATCTTCGCGAGCCCCGAGGCAGGCTCTCGGTGAGACACAGCACCCTCGAGAAGAGCCGTCGCCAGGTTCAGCGATTCCTCGCCTTGGCTTCAAGAAGGCAGGTTGTAACAGCAGTGTTGGGGATTCGCCCTTGTCAGTCTGCCATCATCACAATGCCTCCTGCTGTGAATTGGGCAGGTGCATGGAGCTGTGCCGCAGCTGGATAATTCCACCCTGCTGTCAGCTAGGGCTAGGCCATAATCGCGAAACTCCTTCAGGCCACAGCGCATGCTAGGTGTTTTGCCAGTTCTTGGGTCTGGTCTAACGGTCAGAGACACCGCTTATCAGAGCTTCAGCAGAACAGCGGCCTTGGTTGTAGTCTGCTGCCTGTTTCGGGGCAAAGTCAGCTAGTGAGTGACCTACTGAAGACCCGCATGCACCAAGGTGCCCTTCCGCTATTCCGAAGGATTTGTGCTGCTTCGCATGGTCTTTTGCATCGTGCCCGGGCAGAGATCTTGCAGTGTTTAAGCATGTTGCACCTCTTTCAGTCCATCGGATGCACGCAGCGCCAGGTTAGGGAGCCACTGCGACATAGTTCTTCCAGCTGTGGCCGAAGCCTCCATCTATCGAGTTCCCGATTTCGATCCTCGATTTCTGCACCTCGGCACTCTTGCTTGCCAATAGGCAGTGCCAGCATCTTCTTGTCGTTTCCATGTTTCGCGCGCTGGTCGCCATGGCATGCGTGAGTGTCGGAGGAGTGGTCAGCTAGCCTGGGCTTTCGCAAGTACAGGTGCCACACTCAGTCGGCTCCTCGCCGTGGCACTTCGTGGTCCCCCACCGGTCTGCGCGTTTGCGGCGTTTGCCCAAGGTACCGTCAACCCGGCATTGTTCGATGCCATTGCCGTGGCCGCTTTGGACCGCAAGCGCATCTTGGCAAAAGGTTTGTCGGCCAGCTTGAAGAGTTGTTGTCCCGCTGCCACCACAAGGTTCATATGCACCACGAGACATATCGAACCTTGCCTGGCACATGCCTCAGACTCGGAAAGGAGCCTCAATGAGCTGGTTGAAAAACGCCAGCATGAGGTCCTTTGCGATGTTGGGACATCGAAGCCTCGTCCTGTTCGACTCCTTGTGCGGCAGGGCTATAATAGCCCTCGAGCGGTTCAACAGCCAGGACGGAACCTGCCAAGTCTTGAGGACGGTTGCTTGCCTGCCGCGATTAAGCATCAAAAGGACCTGGCCAACATGTTGTGGGCCTACTCTCATCTGGGCAACTGGCCATGAAAGTCTTCGCTGGCCTCGTGCCCCGTTTATTTTCGACAAGCAATCACAAAGCAGAGTTGTCCAACAACGGTCCAGCATGCAAGAGTAGTGAATTCTAATGCTTGAGTTGGCACTCCCTGATATTGACAGCCCTTAGACTCCCACCAGACCGGAACCAACCCGCTAAAAGCGGTCAATTGCTGCGAGCGAGTGTCGATAATTCTCATCACATTCCGGTTTGTGTAGTGAGCGGCAATCTTCCGCTTCCCATACTTTGCACATGATCTTTTTTGTAGAATCACGTCAGTACGACTTCTGTTGCAAGTGCACCGCGACCAAGTTCGCAGGCATTCGAGCACCGGCGCTCTTCGCAGCGAGCGAAGAGCGGGTGAAAGCAACTATTTCAAGGCCCAGTCTTCAGGACCAGGGGTCCTGTGATGTCTCCGTCCCTTCATGTCGGCCTTGTGTAACGCAGCGTCGAGGCTTGTTGTATCAGGTTGTCCATGAGTCGAAGGACTGAGCATGACTTCTCGAGGAGCTTTCCAGTATTGCCTGGGCATACGAAAACGCCGGCATGATGAGCTCCGCTCTTCTGCTGGCTATTGAGCGCGAGTTCGCAAAGAGGCTGCCGACGTACACGAGACCAAGCGGACAGTTCCTGGCAAACTTTGGCGGACCGTGAGCTGTATCAGGTTGCTTCTGGGACCTGGCAAAGCGCGGCCTGCGCAACGTGCCCGCGATGTGAAAGCACTCTTGAGACAGTTGAGGCCTTGCGATGGAGATGTTGTCTGAGTCAGTCCTAGCCTGTTTGAAGGCCCAGGTTCAGCGTCCCCTATGGTCCAGAGTGAGATGAATCAACAGGGATGGGTCAGAGGATCTTTTGCTCTCACTGAGATGTGCATAGATGGGCGATGCAATCAAGCTTCAAACAGCTGTGTCCGAGGTAACCCCAGCTGTTGCCATTTCATCTCTTGCAGGTCGACAGGTCTTCTGCGGCATGACATTACAAAGACAGCAAAAGCGGAGCTTCAGAAGATACTCGGTTGCATTCTTCGTGCAGCATTCTTTCTGAACGAGCCTGGAAGACGAAGCAGATCAGGCTTGGAAAAATGCAGGATGCGGTGATGCCTGTTGAGTGCTCGCGCGGACGTGCCTTGACGATGTTAGGCAGCAGCGTAGCTGGAAACAAACAGTCACAGTCGCGTAGAACGATCGCCTCGATCTCAGGAGGCCTCGCCGTCGGCGCTGAGCTTCCCCGTACCGCGCTGAGACCATGCGGCTTTATTGATTTGTATCTGCGCCTGTGGCTGTCGCCACTCCTGTCCGAGTTACGTTGCGTAAGACCCTAGTATTTACTAACTCCCCCTGATCCTTTAAATATGGTCTTGCTGGCTTGTACGAGCATCCAACAAATTCCAACAATATCACGAAAACTAGCTCTTTGGAGGTTGCGGGAGTTGTCGTTTACAAACAGCCTCTCTAGTGTTCCTAGCGTTTAGGTGTGTCAACAAGCGACCCTTGGCCATAAGTGGTATGAAAATCAATGAGTCGGGCGGCTAGGGGGTGACACCTACCCTCACCTGTAAGATTGATTTTAGCAATCTTTCGAGGTGCCCTCCCTACTCCGCCATGAAGGGTTGCGTTACTTGAATTATTTGCAGGAGGAAGGGGGGCTCCCTTCCCCCTTTTTTGGAGGTTTCATATAGTTGATCTTGTCGATGTGGGTATCTTCGTGGCAGAGTAAGTTTCGCGCAGCTGCGCTGAACGAGACCATACTTGCATTGCTCCGTCGAAAATAACCTGCTTCTCTGCTCCCTTGCTGTTCCGGCCTTGCTCTAGC
>CAJNJA010012943.1:0-12877 GCA_905231915.1 Symbiodinium necroappetens | reverse complement strand
TTAGTTTTGGGTTTAGGGGTTTGGGGTTTAGGGTTTAGGGTTTAGGGGTTTAGGGGTTTTTGGTTTTGGGTTTAGGGTTTAGGGTTTAGGGTTTGGGGGGGGGGGGGTTTCCGGCAGCGTAGACGAGGAAGGGGTCTAGGGTCTAGGTTTTTTTTATTGAGGAAAGGGTCTGGGAGTCTTGTTTTAGAGGAAGGGGTCTAGGAGTTTCGTTTTAGAGGAAGGGGTCTAGGCTTTTGTTTAAGGAAGGAGTCGAGGCTTCCTTTTTAAGGAAGGGGTCTAGGCTTTTGTTTTTCAGGAAGGGGTCTAGAGTCTAGGCTTTTTGTATTAAGGAAAGGGTCTAGGCTTCTTTTAGAGGAAGGGGTCCAGGTTTGGAAGGGGTCTAGGCTTTTTTTTAGGAAAAGGTTTAGGTTTTTTTTGAGGAAAGGGTCTAGGCTTTTTTTTAAGGAAAGGGTGTAGGGTTGTTAAAGGAAAGGGTTCAGGTTTTTTTGGAAAGGGTCTATAAGGTTTAGGGCTTAGGGCCTAGGGTTTAGGGGCATCGCTTAGGATTCTTATAGAGATTTATGAGGACAAGGTTTTATAGGGTGTTTTCAGGAGCTTTACAAGGTTGTATATAGGGTTTTATAGGTTTGTGTTTCATTTAGCGTCCCGAATCTCGAAGTCCAAGTCCTGTATGACGTATCAGGGGCTCCTCTACGCATTACATTTAAACCCTAAAGCAATCATTACCCCAAGGGTCCATATTACCTTTATGTTACTCAAAGGGTCCAAACTACCCATATAGTAGAATGTAGGGTTTCTCTATTCGCAATTGGGGAGCTATCCCCAATAACAATACCTAGTACCCTTTGGGTTAGACAAAGGGTTTAGGGGCTTAGAGTTAGGGGCTTAGAGGTCTAGAGGATTAACTTTTTCCCGCTTGAAGGTTTAGGGTTTAGGGGTTTAGGGGTTTAGGGTTCAGGGTTCAGGATTTAGGGGTTTTGGGTTTGGACCCTATTAGGGTTATCAGGGCCCCGTTACGCTTTAAGCATCAGAAGGGTACACGGTGCCTTAAAAGTATAAGGGTTCCCTACCGGGTCCAGAGGACCCAGTGATTAGCTACTTAATTGAAAGGTTCATTGGATTTAGTAACTAGGGTTATAGATACGGTAGCTGTACTTATAGTTACTTATAACCTCAATGAGGGTACTTATAACGGTACTTATTGAGTCCCATGAACCTCCAAGTATTTCATGCAAGCTCCTCACAGGACCCATGGAATAGAATCCCCCAGTAAGATAGCTACCATTACATGTGTAGGGACAACCTAGACCGCCCAACTACCCTCTCTAATGTCTGTTAAGGATCATAAGGGCTCTGTTCAACGGACTTGGGGCGTCCTGAAAGAAAGAGACCGTTTCCCTGGAATTAGATGTTGGAAAGTCTTACAAGGGCATTGGGGCGTGCGGGTTACCCTTCGCCGACTTAGCCCTTAACCCGAACAACATCACCCCAAAACCAACGCCAAGTTCGAAGACAGGACCGGCTGAACAAAAGTAGCGGAGCCCCAAACACCTACAATCTTCGAGTCTCCTACATCGAGTGAAGCATAACACACTAAACCCTAGATCCGCAACCCCAACATAGGCGCCTTCTATATGGCTCGGGGGACGACTATGCTATAGCTATATGTATATTGAGGCTCCCTAAGGAATAGTACTCAAAAATGTTCAAACCCTATATTGCACCCTAAACCCTGTGAGTGCCTCAATCCTAAACCCTTACAGTACCTTCAGCCTAAACAGTAACCCCTGACACCCTAAACCCTTAACCCAAAGCCCTAAATCCTTAAACCCTCTAAACCCTAACCCTTAAATCCATAAGGCCTAAACCCCAACCCGTAAATCCCTAAACCCTACAATCCCAAGCCCCAAGCGCAAGGGAGCTGTTGAGATGTTGACCTCGTAGCTGGCCGGCGCAGGGCTGTCCAACGTGTCCGCCCAGGAAGATGCACCGTACTCCTTTCGAGGCTGGGGGTTTGGATTCTCTTTGGTGCTTGCTTCAAGGGAGTATTAGGGTTTAGGGACGTAGTTTGTGCTTTTGTTTATGGGCCCTCTTTCGCGCTGCTGCTACGAGAGAGAAATTCCTAGGTAGGAGGAAAGAGCCAGGTAGTTGGGGCCTCCATCGGCCGATTTTCAAGTGAACCCCCAATCCGAAACAAACCTCCCTCAACCAGGACTTGGGGGGTTTTGGGCTTAGGGCTTGAGGGATTCGAGGTGTGGGGTTTTGGACGGGTTTGGGGGTCTGCCTTTAAAACTCCAAAACATGATCTAGAAGCTGGAAGGATTACTAAATTATATTTTCGGTAGGGCTCCGAATTAATTAATCCAATCCCACTAACAAAAAATCCCACCCTAATATAACAACTGACGGCCCCGGGGATTTTGCGGTTTCGGGCACACAAATGAAAGTTAATTAAAAACAATAGAAAGGCCTGGGGATTGTGTGAGCCTTAATAGGGCCAAGACAAAAGACCGAGGCTGCGGGGTTTAGGGGCTTAGGGCTCAGGGCTTAGGGTTTTAGGGCTCAAGGCTTCAATTATTTAAGGCTTAACGCTACGGGTTTAAGGCTTTAGGACTTAGGGGTTAAGGGGTTAAGGATTTGGGGGGGTTGTTACTCGGGGCCTGCCGTCTACCCTCCCTCCCTCCCTCCCTCCCTCCCTCCCTCCCTTCCTCGCTTGTTTTTGCATCAGTCGCTGAAGGCCAACGGCTCGGAAGGAGGGCTGAGCAAGACCTGGCTGTCGAACTCCCGTGCCTGGTTGTCTACCTGCCCTGAGAAGCCCTGAGAGTCGGCCTCGGCTGCCTCGGCCTGCGACGACGGGACTGCGTCGCCTGTGTCGTCCCGGCGGCGGCTTCGGCTGCTAGCCGCCTGCACCGGTTGCACCCCATAAAGGAATCATACCTGCACATGAGGCAGCCGAGCATGTGGCCTCGCAAGGATGAAGGAGCAGCGAGGACTCACTGTCTGCAAGCTTCGGCAAGCATTAAGGGATTACAAAAACACAGCTTACTCTCGAGCCTCGGAAGTCTGCCCAAACGAGGTAGGCTGACTGTCTGCTACTACAGCCAGAACCACTGCGTGATTGTGTCTGGCTCACAAATTATTCCGGCGGAAGCCCCCCTAATATAAAAACCAAACCGCCGGATCTGAGTTTTTATATTGGGGAGGGGAGGGGGCGTTTAATATTGGGGGGAAGGGATTACTGTTTTTTAAGAATGCAAGAAAGCCTCGAGCTGCAGTTCCAATTGATTAATCCCTAGGGCAACCTTTGCCGAACCCTTTCAAGAACCTTCAAAGAAACCGTGCCCTACAACCCTAGATTAAACCCGAAGGGGTTTAGGGTTTAGGGTTCAGGGTAAAGCCTAAGATCCCCAAACCTTACTTCATTCAACCCGAAACCCCAAACCCTTAAAGGAACCAGTCAAAGGAGCCCTTTCTAGCACTTAAAGGTTCATGGGACTTAGTTACTAGGGTTATAAGGAAGGCAACTATACTTATAACTACTTACAACCCCAATTAAGGTACTTATAACTCTACTTACTAAGTCCCATGAACCTTCAAGTAATACTCATGTACTTGTGTTGCGGAGGTTAGTTGTGTAGTTTAGTATTCTGAAGAGTATATGATTATTAGGTACTTGGACCCTCGGGTAAAGACCCATTCAAAGGAGCCCTTTCAAGCAGTCCGGCAGCTCGTCGCTGGCGTGGACCACGATCAGCTCGTCTGCTTGCGCTGGCTTCGGGGGCTTTCCCGTCGCCTGGCGCGTAGCTTTCCTATAGGGGCTCCGTTTAAGGGCTCCTTGAAGGTTTTAAAGGATCTGATTAGGGTTTAGGGTGTTAGGATTTAGGGTTTGGGGTTTAAGGTTTAGGGTTGTTATTAGGGCCTTACCCAGACCCTTTGAGGGAGGATCCAAAAAGTAGATCCGCTTAAGGGGGTTCCTATAAAGTACCCTCTAGTAGTTAGGGTCCCCAATTAGGGGATCTACTTTCTAGATCCTGCTGTCTGGGTAATAAATTAAAAAGGGTTCCTCTACAGCGTTCCCCTTGCAGGGGCTAAGGTTAATCACGACGAGGGTTCTATGATATAGGGGCCTTGATCGTAATGGGAATGACATGGTTTTGCACTGACTTTCGGAGGGATGTATAGTTTAGGGCGGCACGCAACGGTTTGCAGGAGGGTGCGAGCTGAAGCGCTGTGATTATGGCTTCATGATTCACATAGTTTAGTATACCCTAAACACTAAACCCAAACCGTATTGATAGGTATTCGCAGGAATACGGTTGATGGTATGAATCCTGCATTACCCATAGAGGAATGTACCATAATTCCCAGAGTTTAGGGTCCTTAAGGTAATGCAGGATTTATATCATCAACAGTATGTGGGCTAGTTTGTCGTGTGATACTAAAGGTTTACTCTGATAAACATGTGATCCAGGGTGGATGCAGGAAGGTTCATCAGGCTCCTGGAAATTTCATGAGCATTGCATACAAGGCCTTGCATTTTGAAGCTGCCACAGTAGGCGCTGTTGTTGCTTGAAGGTTCATGGGACTTGGCGACTAGAAGGCTATACTTTGGCCTAGAGGCACCCTGATTGGGACAATCCCACATGTAAGATGCTTTGGAAGCTGCTTGCACAAGCTCCTGACTCTGCAGGAGGAATTTGCGAGGTCTGCACTTGTTACAGCCAGAGGGCGTGAGCTTCTTCCAGACGTCTCTACCATATGATCATGCACTGACATGCACTTCTCTAAAAGCCAACCATGCGAAGAACTACCCTAAGCCCACATACCCAGAGACTCCAATATCCCTCAATTAAGGAATGTGCCTTAAATCTTATTTGGGTTCCAATTATAATTTAGGGTATATTCCTTAACTAAGGGATAATGGAGTCTCTGGGCAGTCTTGCAGTCTCCACATCGAGGACGGGTAGGACTCTCGATTCAACAGATAACCCCAAACCCTAAACCCCAAACCCTAAACCCCTAAACCCCTAACCCCCAAACCCTAAACAAAGTTTGGGGGGATATGCTCCTGCTCTTGCTGCCGTTCCTGCTCCTCCTCCTGCTCTTCATGTTCTTGCTCCTGAAGCCCCCAATCCGATGTTTTAGGCTTGAAAAGGCGGGTTCAGGAGGACTTTCCGAACAGCTTTCTGGTATCATGAGGGGTGTTCTTAGTAAAAGGGGGAAGTGACTTAAAACCACCCGCAATCGTAAAGCCCTAGAACCTACACCGAATACACTACATAAAGACGAACGAAAAAACACTGCAGGGAACTACCCATAGGCTCCTTAGTAGTTCCTTTTTGTAGTTGGTATTTTTCGGATCCTATAAAGCAATCCCAAAAAGGAACTACTAAGGAGCCTATGGTTATAGATCCTAGGCCCGGACCTCCAAATCAAAAACAAACCCTAAACCCTAAAACCTAAACCCTAAACCGTTCGCAGCCTGCTCATGCACGATCAGCGGAAGCGGAGGGACCTCTGCCTGCTCTACATGGGTCCCTTTTAGGATGGGGTAGGGTTTAGGTTTAGGGGTTAGGGTTTAGGGTTTAGGGCTTGGAGTTCTCCAAACTAGGGTCCCCTTTAGGGTCCTTTTTCATAAGGGTGCCGTACTGTATTGGGGACCTAAGGGGACCCTAATTTAGAGAACCACCCATATAATCCCGCGGCTGTTCCAACTAGCCTAATACTTGAGGTCTTTATAAGCCCACTGGGATGTGGGGTTTATTTATTCCCACTAGCTCGGGACTTAATACCGTAGGGTGGGGCCCAGGGCGCATCTAAAGGCGCGGTAGGCTTCATTCTCGGTTGCTGTAGGGTGTCGGGCGGATTGCGAAGGATGGATAATATACTCAGATATAACATACTATATCACATTATGATAAAATATGCTATAATTTAATTTATCTTAATATAACATGGCTCTTTGTCCGCATGTCGGGCGGTGCAAGACTCGGCGGCTACCTAGGTTCGCTCGAAGCCGCGAGTAGCCAGCGCGCCATTGCAGACTATGCCCTGTGTCCACCGCGGCTGACGCAGGGCAGGGAGGAGAACTCCTCTCTGAGCTCTCATTAATGAGACACTAAGGATACCAATGAGACAATTCTGCGCGACGAAAGTGACAAACCCAAGCATTGAAGAGGATCTTGCACACACCTGGCGACCGCTCTGGAGGAGGGAGGTGGATTTTTGCTCCTGAGCACTCATTAACAACGGGATAAACGAAAAGCTTCTACATCCACCACATTTCCAGGGACGCAGGTGACAAGCCCACATTAATGGTCCAAGGCGCCATCAAGTGTAGCGACCACAGTAGTAATGTCCTAAACCGTAAACCCTAAACCCTAAACCCTTCTCTTCCCTCAAAACTTTGCCAGAAAAAGGGGTCTGTAAAGTCTGGGGTCTCTATCAATCAGATTTCTGGTTTAAGGCCCCTAAACCCTACCTAACGAAGCCCTAAATCGTCCCGTCTCTTCTCACATGGGTAGTTCTCTAAAGTAGGGTCCCTTTGGGGGATCCTTTTTGTAAGGGTGCCATACTATATTGGGGACCTAAATGGGGACCCTAGTTTAGAGAACTACCCGTAACTACCCACATGCACCTACGGGCTTCAGGATGTTTCTGGGCCCAGGAAGGTTCTGTGGCCTGAGCACAACGCCGCCTCTTGAACTACGAGAAAACGAATCGATAAATGATAAACTCCTGAATCCGACGGGCTCTTCCTTAAGCCCCAAAATCTTGCGTCATTGAAGGACATATATGGCACATATATTCAATATTAACTTAATAAGGGAAGCCTAAAACGACAGTTTTCGTTTGACAAGGGCGGCAGGAATAGGCCAGCCAATTCAACAAACATGCGTTTAAGCACTAAGCTCCCTAAAACTTGATAAGCGCCAACCTCTCGAAGCAACATGCGAAACCGATACGCTCCGAAAATCAAGCCACGTACCCTGGAAAGCCAGATGCTGATGAGCGCCGCAACACGAAACCCCAAGCCCAACACAAACCATGGACAGCCAAGGTCTCATTAGGGTGTAGGGTTTAGGGTTGGGGTTGGGAATTAGGCTAGGGTTTTACAATCCGAGTTGCTGCTGCTCCGGCTACCTACCGTGCAGGGCAGATCGGAGTGCAAAAAGCTTCATGCACCTAAACCCTACACCATAAAACCCTAAACCCTAAAACCCTAAACCCTAAGCCTACACCCTAAACCTTCAACCCTAAACCCTAAACCCTAAAACCCTGAAACCCTAAAACCCTGAAACCTTAAACCCTAATTTAACCCTGAACCCTAAACCCTGAACCCTAAGCCAAAGCCTGGATGGCGCCGATGGTCTCCTCTGTCTCCTCTGGGTGCCCGTCGACGGGTGCACCTGAAGCGGTCTTAGCAAGTGGGGTGCTTTCGGCCTTCTGGGTGTAGGCTAGGGTGTAGGGTTTGGGGCTTCGGGTTTAGCCTGGGGTTTTGATTCAGGTTTTAGGGTTTAGGGTTTAGGTTTTAGGGTTTAGGATTTAGGGTTTAGGATTTAGGGTTTAGGATTTAGGGGGTTTAGGGTTTAGGGTTTAGGGTGTAGGGTTTGGGCCTTGGAGGTTTCCATTCTAGTCTCTCTCTAAGGATCTAGAATCTGCCCATAGGCCCCTAAGTAGTTCCTTTTTAAGGTTCATATTTAGAGTCCTACAAGGTAATCCCAAAAAGGAACTACTTAGGGACCTATGGGTAGAGTTGTCCAGATTGCCAGGTACTAAAACAGTATCACCGACCATACGAAACGAAGCCAACCGTCAAAAGCAACGACAGTCAACCTCAACATTTCAAACCTGGACCGCTTGACCCGAATCTCAAAACTGCATGTTGTTTTTTATGGTTTAGCAGGATCTCAAAAACCATGTTGCTTTTTACGGTTTTGCAGGATCTCAAGAATGCAACATCCAAAACAGGTATCCTATCCTATTATTTGTGTTGAGATAGTAACTTCCGGCATCTTCTTCAAGGGCTCCGATTGTCGGGATCCCTACAACAATCAACCCCAGCCCCTTAAACCCTGCACGAGGCCGGCCACTTTTGCAGGAACATCTGAGCCTCGCACCGCAGCTTGCACAGAACTTGGCACCGGGTGTTAACCTCAGTTCATAGGAAGCCCTAAACCCTAAACCAAAAGCCCTGAACCTAATCCCTAAGCCCCAAACCCTAAACCCTGAACCCTAAACCCTAAGCCCTAAACCCGAAACCCTTAGCGCCAAACCCTAAACCCTAAGCCTTAAGCCCTCAGGTGGGAGCTGGATACGTCAACCCCCCCCCCCCTACGTTCTCCCAGCAATAGGTTCCATGCAGCGACCCCTACCTGGAGACTCGGGACATTTTAAACCCCAAAAGGAAATAAAAAAAAAACTAAACCCTTAAACCCTAAACCCTAAACCCTAAACGAAGTATAGCCCCTAGACCCTTAAACCCTTAAACCCTTAAGCCCTAAACCATCTATAGCCTAGGAGGCTAACTTTGGGGACGTCTAGTTGGGTTGAGATCCCAGAGAGCCCCAAGATTCTACCATCATATAGACTTAGAATTATAGGGTTTAGGGTTTTAGGGTTGAGGGTTTAGGGTCTAGGGTTGAGGGTTTAGGGTTGAGGGTTTCGGGTTTAT
Organism: Symbiodinium necroappetens; assembly: GCA_905231915.1. NCBI lineage: Eukaryota > Dinophyceae > Suessiales > Symbiodiniaceae > Symbiodinium > Symbiodinium necroappetens. Next base: position 4,203 of record CAJNJA010012943.1, on the reverse strand, counting down.
AGGCTCCAAAGGACCATTCTAATGATCGCTTCTGGGAGACCTACTTCCATCATCGTCATACGGTTGATGATATAAACCCTGCATTATCCCATAATCAGGAACATACCATGATTCCCAGACTTTAGGGTCCAAAAGGTAATGCAGGATTTATATCATCAACGGTATATATGTATGTATGTATGTATGTATGTATGTATGTATGTATGTATGTGTATATGCATATGCATATGGAGGCAGCCCTAAACCCTAAACCCTATAGTTACGAGCAAGAGCCAGGGGCTTCTTGATCACGTTCAGTACATCAGGCTTCATCAGAGCTTGCATGTGGGTAAGGGTTTAGGGTTTAGGGGTTTAGGGTTTAGGGTTATGTGGGCAGTTCTCTAAATATCTCTAAATTAGGGTCCCTGATTCTACGGCACGTTTTAGAAGGGTGCTGTACTATTTTGGGGACCTTACAAGGGACCCTAATTTAGGGAACCGCCCGTGTGTGTTCGGGGAGCTTGCGGCTCTCAGTGTGGGCTTGTTGGTGGTTGATCAGCGGCTGGAGGTCATGTGTGGTTGCAAAGGCCGGTTTTAAACCGTTTAAAGTTTCAGCGCTGTTTCAACGCCAAACCGTTTAGGCAAACATAATGTTTCAACACACACACACACATGTTTAGACATGTCTAATTACTGAAAACTGTACCATAGGCGCACTTCACCTGCAACCTTGCTGAAGCAAAGGCCCACCCCGAAGCCTGTAACACTGAATGACGGGCCTAGTTTAAGTAGCCATCTTGTCCCGAAGCGCTAATCCCTACACCCTAAATAAACCTTAAACCCGAAACCCTAAACCGAAATCCTAAACCTTGAAGCCTGAAAGCCCAACACTCCAAGCCCCTGTACCTTAAATCCCCGGAAGCAGGAAGCCTCCGTCATGCACTATATACTAGGTTCCCCGGTAACCCCCTAATAATAAGGGTTTTAGGGTTTTAGGGTTTAGGGTTTTTCCGAATATTCGGCTTTAGTAGGAGACCCCCAAATGAAAAAGAGCAGCAAGGGTCCTACTGGGGAACCTAGATATACTTTGGCATTACAACACCTTTACAGGCACCCTCAAAGTCCTGAGTATCTACAACAACGTACCTGGACTCACAGGCCCTTTCATGGCACCCTTAGAACCCTTAGAGGAACTCCTAAACGGAGCCGTTTATAGGTACATGGGCTCTTGGTTTAGGGCCCCCCTGCGCCAATTTGGGGGTTTCCGAAAATAGGGGACCCTGTCGTACCCTAAATAGTAGGATCCTTAGTATAAGGACCCTAAAACAAGGTACCCCTAATTTTCGGAAACTCCCATTTTTTGCCCTAAACCCTAAACCCAATGTTTGGCCGTGCGGCTGAGCCAGGCAGCGGCGGCAAAGGTCCTCGGTTCTCTCCTCCTGGTCTGGGCTCCACCACTGGCCATCCTGGCTTACCCAAGGGGTCCTAGCTACTGCCATAGGGCGTAATTCCTAGTATAGAAACCCTGCATTCTACTAGATAGGTACTTTGGACCCTTTGGGTTAGGAAGGGTTTAGGGTTTAGGGTCTAGGGCCGCAAACTACCCTCTCTTATACCCTAAATACCCACTATATTAAGGACCATAAGGGCTCCATTAAATGGTACTTGGGGGGTGCTGGTAGGGCTTAAGGCTTAAGGCTTAGGGTTTAGGACCATCCTGGCTTAGACTCGAGGGACTTCGGGTTCAGGGTTTGGGGTCGCAAGGTTTAGGGTCTTAGGGTTGTAGGGTTTTTGGGTTTAGGGTTTTTGGGTTTAGGGTCGGAGGGTCTGATTATGAGGGTCTATAGGTTCCCCAGTAACCCCTTAGTAATGAGGTTACCATTTTTCCGAGTATTCGGCTTTACTAAGGAGACCCCGAAATAAAAAGCGCAGAAGGGTACTACTGGAAAACCTAGGTCTATAGGTTCTGTATCAGGGTCTCCGGGTTTCGGGCCAACTACTGGGGATCGACTGTATGGGGGCTCGGTTTGTTTCGTGTTTGAAATAAACCTTTTGGTTTATGAGGGCTGGTGTCACCTGCATTGTCTGTGGGCTTCCCTGGTAATTACTAGCTGATAAAGTTCTGATAAAGTTGCTCGGGTCACTTTGAAGCTACACTAATGCCGTCTCAGCAACGAAATAACTATCTTAAACCCAAGTGCATCATTCTTGGATCCTTTGCAGCCTTCAAACCTTATAAACACCCTTGCAGAACCCTATAGAAGAACCTGTATACAACCCTTGTCAAGGAATCCCTTAATTATTGTGTCATTGAGTCCTTTGCACGCATTCGTAACCCCTAAACCCCTAAGTCCCAACACACCCCAAACCCTAAACCCCAAACCCGAAACCCTAAACCCTGAACCCTAAACCCCAAGAGCCCGTGCAAGGCCTCTGTCTCTTCCACCCGCTTCTGTCCACGTTCATCATCGCGGCGACTACGCCGGCGCTGCTTCCGCAGCTGCTCCTCCTCAGACTTTCGGGGACGGGGGGGGGGGGCTTGGGGGCAGTTCGGCTCGGTGATCTATATTGCTATTAGGGTTTAGGGCTTTGGGAGTTCTGAGGTTGTATCGGCCTACAAGTTGTCGTAGGCTTAGGGCTTGTAGAAGGTCTTAGTGCTTCCATGTTCGCATGGTTGGTTGCCTTCGAGACCGTCCATGCTGGGCACCAAGTTCGCACATAAATCTCGGCAGCATAAAAGCAGAGGATGTCAGGTGCCATGAATACATAGTGCCTATATGCATAGGCTTAACTACAAACGATAGGCAACATGACATAAACCAGGGGCGCCTGATGCTCTCACACTGGCCCCTAAACCCCAAAACCCCAAAACCCTAAAGCCCTAAACCCCTAAACTCCTAAAACCCTAAAGCCCTAAACCCCTAAATCCCAAAGCCCCTAAACAACCCAAAGCCCCTCAACCCTAAGCCCCTCAACCCCAAGCCCCTCAACCCTAAGCCCCTCAACCCCAAGCCCCTCAACCCTAAGCCCCTCAACCCCAAGCCCCTCAACCCCTCAACCCCTAAACCCCTAAACCCCTAAACCCAAAGCCCCTAAACCGCTAAACCCAAAGCCCCTAAACCCCTAAACCCCAACCGCGAAGGACGTGGTGCAGGGTTAACCTGAGAGTTCTCAGCCCGAAGGCCCTAAACTCTGAAAGCCCCGAGATGGGCTTTAGGGTTTAGGGCTTATAGGACTTATAGGGTTTAGGGTTTAGGGGTTTAGGGCTTATAGGGTTTAGGGTTTAGGACTTTTTTCGGTTTAGGGTTTAGGGGTCTAGGGCTTGTAGGGTTTAGGGGTTTTGGTGTTTGTAGGGTTGAGGGTTTAGGGTTTGACCCCTCCAAACCCTAACCCCTAAACTTAACCGCAAACTCTCATGACCCTGAGGGTCCATGTTCCCATAAAGTATATAGTTTGGCCCATAAGTACCTATATAAGGCCTAAGTATAAACTACAAGGGTACATGGACCCATGACCCCAGGGTTTTGCATTTCGGGTCCTAGGGTTTAAAGGGTTTAGACTTCAAACCCGCGCAAGAACTCCGAAACCCGAACTCTCAAGACCTCAAACTCGATACTATCATGTAAACCTCCCCAAACCCCTAAATCCTAAACCCTAAACCCCTAAAACCCTAAACCCCCAAAATGCTCAAGTAGTGATGTGCTGCTTGTCGTCGACCTGCAACACAGGAGTAGTCGAATTCAATTTCGACTCCTCTACCCTGACAGTCCATGTCATGTAGAAACCTAGGGTTTAGGATTTAGGGTCTTAGGCAAGTTTTCGGGGCTTAGGGTTTAGGGTTTGGGGTTTGGGGTTCAGGGACAATGTAGGGATTTAGGGCCAGGGTTTCTTAATCAGGTTCCTACATTACCCAAATATTATACTGTGGCCCTATAGTACCTAAATAGGGACTAGTTCAAGGCCAAAGCATACCCTAAACACTAAGACCCTAAACCCTAAACCCTACACCGTTTCGACGTCGGAAAGTGCGTGGATGCAAGTAGTACCCCCTTATAGAACCCTCATGAGAGGAACCTTGAAGGACTCCCACCCACCCCCCCCTGCCTGCAACACCCAAACTAAGCCCAAAACCACTAAATCCTGTAGAATAACCATAAACCCTAAACCCCTAAACCCTGAACCCTAAACCCTAAACCCCTCATCCCCTAAATCCTAAACCCTAAA
>CAJNJA010012942.1:0-38687 GCA_905231915.1 Symbiodinium necroappetens | reverse complement strand
TCCATTCGCCGACATGCCTCTTTTAAAGAGCGGCTTGGCATCAATACTAAGATTCAGGGTTTGGAAGGGATGGGCCGGAACCGGAAATCGATGCAGGATTTCGTCCACCAACAGTATCATATCATATTATATTATATTATATTATATTATATTATATTATATTATATTATATTATATTATATTATATTATAGTATATCATGTTATATTATATTATATTATATTATATTATATTATATTATATTATATTATATTATATTTTGTTATATTATATTATATTATATTATATTATATTGTATTATTAAAGAAAAAGCCGGCGGGCACCTGTATCGCCAACTCCCGGGTCGGGCAGATCGCCTCGTCACAGAGGCTAGGCCCAGACTCGGGGCTCGCAGTCGGCACGCGCGGACCACGCGTCTATGGCCAAGATCCTTTGTTTTGCATGTTCTACTCTCCGTGTTCGCATGTGCCCGCACGCACGCCTTGATTGACATGATGCCAAGTTTTTCAACCACACAAATCAAAATTAAGAGCATTGACTTGCTCCATGACTTTATTCGTTCATGCCGTCAGGCACTTACTCATTCACTCACTCAAGCATGCATCCATTTCGGAGTCTGCTTCGTAGGGCTTTAGTCCGCTTCGCAGGGCGTTGGCTTCAAGGCGGCTTGAAGCTACGAAGCGGATTCAAACGCAAGGCAAGCCTAGGCGTTGGGGAACAAAGCTAAAGTCACGAGCACCTGATTCCACCAAGTGCCAAGCGAGAGCCAGGGGACAGCCAGCCCGGTACGCCAAGCCGTAGTCCATGTTCCTCGCCTGCCGCAGCTCTTGGCCATCTGTAGCTGCCTACAAGGCCGTCGGCCAGAGAGCACCTGCGCCATTCCACGAATGATCTGCACCATCGGCAGCATGTACCTTGCAGACTATTCATAAGTAGGACAGAACTGCATGCAGGTCCAGCTGCAGCATCCCGTCACCTTAAAGACGTTATGGAAACCCTACAACTTCAAGCCAACAATCAGTGAGCTCTAAGCCCTAAACCGTAAAACTCCAAACCCACCACCGCTGAAACCCTTAAGCCCAACTGAATCTGCGAGCCCTTAAACCTCTAGCCTTGCACCCCGCCAGCCCCGCCTTAGACTCGAACTCAATCCCGAAACCCTTTAAACCCCAAACCTTCAACCCCTGAACCCCAAAATGCTCCCTCTCCCTTCCCACCCCCCCCCCCTGGGGCACGCAAGGCTCTTCCCCGATCCAGTCTCCGCAGCGATGACCTGACGTCTGAGTATCTGGGTAGTTCTCTACATTAAGGTGCCTTTCAGGATTATTTTTATATGGGTGCCGTACTATATTGGGGACCCAAAAAGGGACCCTAATGTAGAGAACGTCTGGCTCAGAAACAGCGAGAAACAGGCAGGTCTTCCGGATCAGCTAATCTGTAGCATAAGACAACGTACTGCCGTGAACACTCCATAGTATTGTGCGATATTGCTTTAACGAATCATGTGGGTCATCTTATCCTAATTTTAATCTTTTGTATGATAGTGTATTGTACAAAATGCTTGTATTATCTTTCCATATCTCATATGACGGCACGTTCTACTATGTTACATGACATCTGATTTGGCTTCACTGTAGCACCTCATACAACTGTACTGTAATCGATTTTTTGGTTATGACCTACAAGGCTTTTACTTCATTCCAGTACATTGTGTTGCATTCTGTTCTGCTATACTCCACTATCCTCTACTATAGCATAATACAGTATGTTAACGCTCTCAAATAGTCGATCATGTCATATTAATCTACATCGTCTTGTCTTGCCTTATCTTGTGTTGCATAAAGTTTTAGTATAACATGTTGCGTTGCATTGTACCATGTCGTACTACATCATACTATACTAAACTGTACTAAACTGTACTTTACTATACTGTACTGTACTGTACTACGATGTTTTTCTGTAATGCATGATAGTGATAGTGCATAACAATTAAGTATACTACAATACAAGCCAGAACATGAACATGCAAGAAAAAAAACAATGCAGCACGACACAGTGCATGTAACACACTCCAATTTTACATCACGTGATATGGGACAAGGTATGCTCTTGGACAATCTGGCTGTAGTACTATCATTCGACAGTAATCACCAGCAGCTCAGCCTGCAAGCGGGAGAACTGTCTAAGATTCGCACAATGTTGTCACCGTTCAGGATATAGGGGATGGCTTCTTGCTGGACCTGAGGCGTAAGCATGGGACTTCTTTCTGCGAAATGACATAAAGCACGTGTTGTCAGACGATGGCAGGGACATCGAAAAACGTCCCGCCCGACGCCACATGCCGAGGTGTATGTAATCAAGGCTAAGGAGTATAGTAATCTCACACCACACACACACACACACACACACGCGTTTGAAGAGACAAAAATCCCACGCTTTCTTTTGTCAGAAACCTAAACCCTAAACCCCTAAACCCCTAAACCCCTACACCCTAAACCCCTAAACCCCTAAACCCCTAAACCCATGCTGCCCGGTGGCAGGCGCTGGATTCAGCAGCGCTGGAGCTTCCGGGTTCTCACGGGGGTCAAGGCCTGTCCAGTTGAATCGGATCTAGTATGCCTTATACCAATATTAGTCATGATAGTAATGATAATAATAATAATAATAAGAATAAATCATAATAATAAGTATAATAATAATAATAATAATTCTGCATTATTATGCTGCGTTGTGCTAAGTCATACGTAGAATAGGTTATCTGATACAATATTATGTTATAAGTGACAGATCTCAGAAGCTAGATTTGTCAGGGACCTGTGCATCTGAACTCGAGTTTGGATCTCAAGCAGAGCCGGAGAGCCAACAGTTTCTGAGGCTATTCCGGACTGTGGGGTCTTACAAGTTAGAAGGGACTGCTAGGATCGCACGGTGTAAAAGTTTAAGAAGGCCATAAAAGTTATAAGCACAAGCTCTTATAACGGATTGAGGGTGTGGAGCTTAGGGATCAAGGTTTGGAGTTTAAGCTGAGGCTGAGAGCTCGCGAGTTGGCTTTAAGCTTTGGGTTCCGTGGGGTTGACGGTTTGGGTGCACGGGACACGCTTTGTTAGGTTTTGAGGGTTTTGCAGGTTTGGCTATGAGAGTTCAGGGTAGGGCTTGGAAGCAGGAATGGATGTGGGGGTTCTTGGATTTCGGTCGGCTTAGGCGGTTCAGGGGTTTAGGGATTTTGAGCTTCGTTTTGGCCTTGTGCTTCCGGAGTCCAAGGCTTGGGCGCTTTAAAGCTGAAGGGTTAATGTAGGGGCCTTAAAAATTAGAATAGGTTGTGGAGCCCATTATACTATACTTATGATAAGGAACCCCCAAAACAATATAGGTAACTATTAAGGCCCCGAGATAAGCTTCGGAGACCGAACCGGCTGAGCTGGCGACCGAGCGAGTTCGCAGCTCCTTCGATAACCTTCCAAGAGCAGTGATCCGCCCTCCTACCTTACTCCCTGACTTGGGTCAGCTGCCCCGCGAGAGCTAGCATCATGCGCATCAGGAGGCCCCAAAACCCAAAACCCCTAAACCCCTAAACCCCTAAACCCCTAAACCCTAAACCCAACACCCTAAAAACCCTAAAAACCTTCAATCCCAAAACCCGAAAACCCTTCTTGGAATTGTCACAACAGGAACCGAGGCCCTTGGTGCCTCGGGCTTCAGTCCGAGCTCTGCGAAGGTCCTCGGGAGCCGGGGAGGAAGCCACTGCAGGGAGACGACAGGTTTAGGGTTCAGGGGTTTAGGGTTCAGGGGTTTAGGGTTTAGGGTTTCTTGTTTTGAAGCACCTTTTCCGCCAGGGTTTAGGGTTCCGGGTTTAGGGCTTAGGGTTTAGTGGCTTGCAAGGCTTAGGGGCCGCAGGTACAGCCCTTAACTACTTCCGACGGGGGGGGCGCAGGATGTTCAGCTACAGGGGCCGAGGTTCAGGAAAGCACGGCCAAGATCCCGGCCCGGCCATGGGAAAGACCAGGTCTTTCGCTCGCTTCCTTCCCCTTGGAATCCCAGCGCAGCTGTCGATGTGTGACGTGTATGCAGACTTGTCCGAAGGTGCTCATGCACAGCACGAGGACTTTGGTCGCAGTATGACGCAGTCATAGATGCTGCAACCCTTACGAAAGTACTGCACATTTCGTTCCTAATACTTACATCTTATCATCCTGGTCGTAATTCGTCGTCCTATCCACACTATGCAGTGGTAGAAGATAACGACTAAATCTGCACTGGGATGGTTCACTGTATGTCCATTATTGCTGTAATTACTGTATACTTTCCTGTGACATATGCAGCGTCAGAAGGACGAGTAGGAGGAGGAGGAGGAGGAGGAGGAGGAGGCCTGCTACTGCTACGACGAACAAGCATGACACTACGAAGAAAAGCATCATATTCTGATGCCTGTGGCGAGATTACAGGCATGGGCAAAATGGAAGTGGCCTCCAGGTGCCGGCGAGATTGAACTCGACGTCTGCCTCCATGGGCACCTTTGTCGCATGCTTGCCTTACTTCTGCACAGAAAACAAGAAACGAATGCACCTTGCCACCCTTCGACGCGAGGTAGTCTTTCGGAACGTCGCTCGCCCGAAAGATGATTTTCTGGCACAGCAAACACTACATGAAGGCTGGGCCGTGGTCCATCCTACCCATCGCCTCGGGCGGCGAGCCGCAGAGCAGGTAACCGAAACCCCGGTGCGGCAGCCAGTCGCACACCTGGGGGCTTGCACGCGCGGAGGCGGAATGAGCTGGCTGAGTCTCCTTGACCTCCGGAGTGAAAGGCTCCGGTCTCTCTCTCTCAACATCCGGCCTTTCCGACGCCCCGCTTCTCGTCGAAGTAAGGCCTACCAAAGCGCCTTCGAAGAGAACAATGACGTCCACGAGCCATCACTTCGGCACGACCGGCACTGCAAGGAATCCCTAAGTCGAGCCTTTCCATCTCCAGGCCCTCTTGAAGGACGGTGGCCTGGAGGCTTGGTCCAGGTGTGCGGCATCCCTCCGACGCCCAGTGCTGGCTGCAGGCCTCCATCGGACGGTTCTTCCATTCCTCGACCTCCTCCATGACCTAACACTTCCGTGAGCAGCTGCGACAAGATCCGATTGTAAACATGTAACTGCGTTGCTACTTTGGTGTGTGCATGTGTAAATTCAACACCTCAGCACGGCACGGTTAAAGCCCGACTGCCCTTCGCACGACAGGGTGTGCGAGAGCCTTGCAGGGCCAGCATGCCATTACCCCTTCAGCTGCCTGCCGCTCAAATGAGCAGCTGGAGACATTAAACTTCTGAGAATTCCTAGTCTTTCATGGTTGAACGCATGGCCGCCACCTTGCAGGTCTTCCATGAATCCGGCAGCAACCCTACTCCCGCTTCCTATATTGTCAGAAAGTCCAGCCTCGTGCCGGGCCCGTTCGATGACCTGAAGAGTGTGAACAAAGCACGGAAGACGCGCCGGCATCGTCTTCACCCGGCGCGGCCTCTCACAGCCCTGCATGCGAAAGCCACGGCCTCAGAAAGCCAGAAAGCCCAAGGCTGAACCCACGTGTGCCCCAGCACAGCAAAACCTCGAGGGCCACACCAAAATCACGGTCGCACATGGTGCAGCCGTCCTTGCAGCCTCAGCAGATCAGCAGATGCCATGCTTGGTCTGCATGGTTTTCCTGGGGCTCCCAACCTGCGCCTGCTGCCTACAAAGCGGCTGCCCGAGATTCCTCGCAGGGTTGAGGCTTAGGTTTGAGGGAAGCAGGAGTGTTCTTCCACAGGCGGGGGTCTAGCATGCGAATACGATTCAGTCTGCTCGTCCAAGCTAGCATATGGAAAATCATCTCCAGATAAATCAAAGGCGTCCAAGCGAAGAAGCCCAGAACTGCGTGAAGCCTTGCCGGAATATGGTCTGCAGCCCGCGCAGGCACACTAGCTGCCGACGGGGCCAGCAGGATAGTCGCCATCCCTATGCAAAGGATGTGTTGAAATGTGGTTGAACTGTTGGCACATTCATGATGTTCTGTCCAACCCAGCAACCATAGAGTCCATAGAGTACGCACAATCTTTCGAGTCGAAGCTTCCAGCTTCCCCATCATGTTAGTCCTATTGTTGTCGTTGCTGTTCGTCTTGTCGTGGCTGGTGTGGTTGTTTGTTCTTGGCTACGAGCTTGGTGTCGTCATGGCGACAATTCCTGTCACACATCATTGGGCTGGACCTAAACGGGATGAAGAATGACAGTGCTGCTCCACCTCTGCTCACATATCCCATGTCGCAAGCTGCAAGCCACAACGCACTGCGAATTGATGGGAGCTGCATCCAGGCTGCATCCGGCGGATTTCTAGTAAAGGTCAACAGCTTGCAGCTTGAGCAGAGAAGAACGGCACATGTGCTGTCCGCTACGTTCACACACTCGTATGGCGGTTCTTGGTACGGCTGTTGCTAATTCTGCTATGGCTGAAGCGGCTGTTCTTGCTGATGCTGGAGCTGACGTTTAGGGTTTAGGGTTTAGGGTTTAAGGTTTTAAGGTTTAGGGTTGGGTTACCCCAAACCCTATTTTAAAAAAACCAGGCCAAAGCCAGGTGCTCAAAAGCAGAGCAACCCCCGGAGAAGCCGCTTGCATGGCGGCCGTGGGGATGTTGGTGACTACTCTGCACGGATAACCTCTAAGCACTGCAAGCAACATCTGACTTGCGGGGACCAGTCTTGCGTCTCGTCACATCACACACTCAGGCATGCTCAACACAAACATGAACATCGTCACCGTGGATCAGCGGTGTCTGTCTGGAAAGCCGGAAATGAAACCTGCATCTCACCTCGAAGCCAAGGCTCATAGACAGATGCCCCGAGTCAAAAAGCTCGTTGTACCTGGCCACAGGCGGCTGGCCACACACCAATGCCAGCCGTTGCCGATGAGGCGATGGCGGGTCTTCTCGTCCACCCCTCCCGAGGCGGTGTAGCTTACGGGAATGCCGTGGAGCTGCTCCTTGATCTCCGGGGTCGGGAGGTGGAGAACGCCCCGGTCATCCTGTGGCATCGCCTCTGGCGGAATAGGCCGTGTGCAGCCCTCTTACAATTACGGGCAACATCTGCGGGTGTGGCTTTGCCCTGTTCACCTGATGTCGCATGCCCTCACGCCCTGAGGCGATGGCAACATGCACACCTCGATGGCAATGTGGTTCTGGTCGTCGGGAAAGGGCGACATAGCCGAGACAAACAAAGCAAAAGTATGCCAGAGCCTGCTGAAAGAAGGCTACCATCAAGTAGCCATCTAAAAGCAGCCCCAGCCTAGAGGCGTGAGCCGAGCGGGACTGTGGAAGATTCCGTCGTCTCCCCAGTGCTTAAACACGATCCAGCAGGCATCCGAAATCACAACCCCGAGCTACCTGCCACTTCCAGGCTGCTTTTGTCAATATATTTGTCTCTGCTTCTCAAGGTCACCGCACGCCCACGGTCGCGAGGCCTGGAGGGTTCCGCTTTGATGAATGAAAGCCCGCTCAACACCGTCTGGGATTGTCTTCTGCTCAAGGTGATCAAACTCTGCAGATGCTGCACGTTGTCCAGCAGGACGTTACAGACTCTCAAAAGCATAAAACGCTGGAAACTCATTACGGATCGTAACAATATATTTCCCTATTAGAGTTATTAGAGCAGAAAGCACGCGGCTTGACATGCACCCAGGTCCCCGGCCAAAGACCATAAGGATGAATGCCCGGTGGTTGAAGAGGCCTGGGTCCTCAGTCATTCAACATTTTCTGGCCCTGGCGTGCGTAGAGGGCATGCACTTGTCGCGCGAAATCTCAGGCACCCTGCCAATCACGTTGTTAATCCACCGTCCTGGCGCGAACGGAGTGACAGGACTGCGACGGCACACAAAGAAGCAGGACTAGCCACCACACGGACTGCCGCACCGCCAGAATTTTGCTCTATGTCCTATCGCACACCCATGCGCCTGCAGACCAAAATAAACAAACGCAGAGAAGTGGAAGGAAGGGATAGGAAGGCAAGACATCGGCAGGGTCGAGAGTGCGGGGAGACAGTAAACGCGGCCGACAATTCCTGCATTCTGCGCTGCCCGCAAATTCCTCTTGCCTGGCATACACCCACGACCTCAGCCAAAGCTGAAGTTTTCGGATTACGGTCCTCTGACGCAATAAAAACGCGAGAAGGAAGGCCGCGGGCTTATGGGACCGCGCTGGTCCCGTGGTACCCTTCAAGCAGGTAGACTTCGAAGGCTGTCAAATGGACAACATCCGATAGGCGCCTCCTCCTTGACCTGCCCCGGGTCTGCGCTGGCTGCGTACCTAGCACGCATGCATGGCTTGACAGGCCTACGTGTCCGCCAAGAACCATGGTCCTTCAATTGGGGCACCACATGCAACCAAAAGTGGTGGCAACCAGAGCTCTGCAGGATCCGAAAACCGGAACCTGGCACAGCGTGGACCACGACATGCGGCGATGCGAGGGAAGACATGCGGGACATGTGACACGCAAGAGTGTGATGCCATGGTGCCCAGGACCTGCGGGAGATGCAGCATATCGCAGGAAGGCGCAGCCTTGAACAGAGGCTTGCCGGCAAAGTATCGCATGGCTTTGCAGTCGAGGCCGGAGCTGGAAGGAGCGGGGGCGGAAGGACGGGGTCAGCCGAATATGCCTTTGCAAGACCCCGGCCGTGGACCCCGTGAAGACCTGGAAGCCAAGGACGGGACTTGACAAGAGGCGGCACGCGGTACAGAGCCACGAGAAGCGTCCTGGTGAAACGCAGGTCACAAATGCTCGTAGATGCTCACAGCTCCCAAGCTCCAAGTTGCATCTAGGGCACAGGTGCGCAAGCGGATGCATGGCCAGCCAAGGACTCTCCTCATCACGGAAAGGAATGCAACTTGCATGGGACCAGTGTAGCGCCGTTTCGTGCCCAAGCCTGCCGTAAGGCAATGCGCGCAGGCTGCGCGGCCCGGCGAGCGCAGGCAAGGCAATGAAACGCTTGGAAAATTATCTTTAGCCAAAGCCTTTGCAACTTTTCCAAACCCCTTCTGATATGATCAGTGCTGTAACGCGGCTGCGGTAAAGCACTATATCCGAGCGCCTCCATACAGGCTAATGAATTGACACTCATACAACTGCGTCACGACACTCAATCTGCACCCGGCTTACAAGTTGATCCAGAGTCTTGAGACAAGCGCAGCAGTACTGATGGTTGGTTGCCTGGACAATCTTTCAGTCGTATGCCCGCGCACCTCTCCCTGATTTTGGAATTGCCAGCATTACAGGTAGAAGCCACAGAAAATCATCTGAGCTGAGATCTGATGGTTTGTCGACTGGACACCAAGCCTACAAACAATCTCAAGCCTCGGGTGCAGGACAAGAACAACCCAACCCGGTGAACACAAAACCGGAGTGACAACTCATGTCGAGTACCTTACAGAGGTCATCTACATATTCCTCGTTTCTTCTCGTACACAGATGCCGTGAGTAAGCAATCACATTGCCCCAGACACCTTTCGAATCTCGAACAGGATTTCACACGACCGGACTCCTGTGTGAACAACTTGTGAAAATCTGTCTGAAGCCGAGACCCCTGAGTTTCACAACATTCATGCGCGCGTGCAAACCTGGAATCCATGCTGGTGTAGCACTGCAGCCTTCCCGGCCGAAAACTTCCTTAAGAATCCGATGCTTGCACCTGCGGGACTATTGCCCGAAGTTTCTTACACTGCTCTGCTGGGCTGAAAGCAAGACTTGCTTGTCGTGTGGCAATGGAGCATGCGCATCTCAGGCTGCATGATATAGGAATGTTCTGGACATCACGGCTCGTCATTCACCATGCGAAACCTCGATCGCTTTGCAAAACTTCCTGCATATCTAGATGAGATGCCATTTACTGAAACTTACTGTTGAATGGAGGTGACGTCAAACAGCAACTGACAAGAAGTCGATTTCGACTCAACGGCAGTTCTCCGACACACCTGTGTGTTCTTCCCCGCCACGGAACAGGAGCAAATTCAGCTTCCCCTGGAAGTGTCTTCATCACTAAAATGTGGTGGTGAACAATGTGGTGCTCTGCAGCCACTGACAAGCGGACGAAAGTTGTTCCAAATGAGCGATGCGAGTGATTGGACGAACTGTCAGCGCATGCTCGGTGCGGCTGTACTGTTCCAAATGTTCAAGTCAAACCAAACTGGTAAAGCTGGATTGGAAGGCATGGGTAAACCCCGGAACAAACTCGGCTCCTGAACCTGGGCACGGGATCCGAGAGAACACCTCGCTGGCTACAAGTCGGAAAAAATTGACACTCATAGATGTGCATCATAAACGCGGACTGCAGGGAGCTCAAGTTGAACCAGAATCTTGAGGCAATCGCAGAGGTGCTCGCCATGATGTGTTAACTCGGGGTTGCCTTCAAGTTGTGCTGGTACTGGAACCGAAGGTAGCGATTGTTTGTGGGTTTGGTGTCCACTCGACAGACAATCAGATCTCAGAAGCTCAACAGACTGTGGCTTTACTTGATGCCAAGCTGGGACGCGCGAAACAGCTCACGGATGCTGTACGCAAACTCGTTTGCGAAACGATACCCCAGAAATCGAAAATAACGAGGGTGACTGCTAGCCAAGCTTTAGCTTCACGCAATGCCATAATTAGTTGCGTGTGTTGCCTCAGGGCTGCTTCGGATATCTTCTCAAGAATGGCCACTGAATCGGTATGTCTCAGTGCTCATGCTGCCGGGCGCTTCAAACAGGCGGATCTGGAGTCATGAACTCAGCCCAGCAGGCAGAAGAGACGGAAGACGGACAAGCTTCCGCCATCAAAACCCAGTCGAGAATAGAGGAAATCATATCTGCAGAAGCTCGAGGGCTGAAGCAAACGGATAGATGGGCAATACCATGTGATGAACTGCATTTCATCGATGTCAGCGCTGGCAGCCCGGAAGAAATCATGTGGCACAACGACCTAAAGCATTCCGTCACTTGAAGTTTCCGAGAAGAAGCATCGGAGCTCGTTTCGACGGAGACACAGACACTTGATGGCGGCCAGACAGTTTTGTCGAAGAAACGAGCTGCGTGTTCAAGTAAGTCTCTCCTCAGTGGACTCCGCCGCATAAAATTTACCGCTGCAAGCATGGCATGCTCCCTCCGGATGTTCGCCCCACTAGTTGTTTCCAGTCGTGTGTATGTATCACGGATTCCCATCGGTAACCATGAGCCCACTTCGATAATGCAGGACTCGGTCCGATCGCCTTCCGTCGACTCGGTTTAAGGTTTAGGGTTTAGGGTTTAGGGTTTGTGCATGTCGAGCTTGTGGCTGACGTTTCGAAACAAAGACAAAGAGAATCTGGAACGAGGGCTCACTCACCTGCTGTCGCGACATGTGCCTCTTGCCATGATCCTGAACAAAATTCGTAAAGGCCTGCGATAGGCCATCGATCGATATCTGAGCATTTCTTTTTGCGACGGGCCGCAGAGCACAAATATGAGCAACAGCAGCCAGCGTTTGGCAGCTTCTGTTTAGCTTTTCTATAAAGCTGGGATGCCAACACATCTCAGCAAAGCCCGGGAGTACCGACACGGCCCCTCTGCACTTCTGTCTGAGCATCAAACCGAAAGCCGAACATGTCTCTACCACTTCTCTACCACGAGATTCGCACGATTCTCCCCAAAGTATGTGTGGGAACTCCCTGCACCGTTGACCAAAGCTGCCAGGCACTACGGACCTGGTCCTCCATAGCGGACTGCGCCAAGTACTAACGTTGCATGTATCATCATAGACGGGAACAGTTTGCAAACAGTTGGAAGCCAGCCTAAGTCCAGCGACTTCAAGGGTCTTCGGCCTCAGGAAGCCCTGGAACAGGCAATCGAATGCAACAGAAGTGCACACAAACACAAACATTCACACAGCCTCCCCGTCACATTCTTGTACCGAGACAGTAACGACCGGAACTCGAAGTTTCCCTTCTCATCGTCGTGTTGGCGCACCGACAGAGACTCTTCGGCAAGATTGAGTTGAGATTGTGCCCTAATCCAGACACTGTCTGTCAAGCCTCTCTTGAGCCCCTTGAGGGGTGCCAGCTCTCGTTCGGCTCTATCCACAGAATCTTGGAGGAGGAGGTAGAACTGAGCAAACTTCTCATCAAGATCTTTATCAATTGCCTGGCGAAGCTCCTCTAGTTGTGGCAGGTCTTCCAGGACTCGCGTGAACTTCAATTCCACCCAACATTGCAGTTTTCGAAGCACGATGTCTTTGTCCTCGTACGTGCCGCTTTGGAGCTTTCCCTCTATCTCAGCCCGAGCCTGCTCCAGGAGTGTGCAAGCGAGCGCCTCCGTCTCGGCAAAGAAACCATCGAGCTGAGAGGTGTCGGACAAGTATGGTCTCACTGCAGCTGTCACGCAACGAAGGTTATGAATCTCGCGGGCAGGTAGTCGCAATAGCTCCATGTCCGGCTGGATATCCTTGAGCTGCCCGATTGCCCATGTCCGCGAAGCGCTGAAAATAGCTTTATCGAACGATTCGATCACCTGCAAGCCATGTCTCGCAATCTGCAGGCGCTGCTTGGACTGCATGGGCTAAAACTGCAAGCACAAAATTGAGGCCGTGGCAGGCTGCGAAGAACGGAAGCACTTGCTGACTTGCTGGATTTGGATCCAAAGCTCCACGTTGCCGCAAGGAGCTGTGTGCATGGTCGCTTGCTGGAGGAAGTCCTGTATCATCGATTTCGTTGAGCTTGCCTGACGCTCAAGGAATTCCGTCAAGCCCTCCTCCAACTCGAGCAAGTAGTTCGCAATGGACTGATCAATGGAATCAAAGCTAAAGGCGTCCAGCCAACGTAGATCCTGGAAGGCAGTCAGCAAGGAGATGCTATCCTCAGGCCTGCAGTAGTCTCCAGCATACAGGTTCTTGAAGAATGCCTGTAATTCCTTACGGCAACAGTTGGCGGAATGACAAACCGCGTGTTGCGCCTTGATCCAAGCGTCGCTCAGTTTTGTTTCGCACGAGCACCTCCGTGACATATGTTCCCGTGCCAAATGTTCCCACAGCAAGCCCAATGCCGTGAAAGGCCGACGAAGCTGGCGGAACTGCCTGCTCACTGTCAACCTGTTCTGCTCTTCAGCCAGTTCTGCGATCGGAACAGCAGCAAGGATTTCCCTCAGGGAAGCTTCGACCTCCCCAAGCAGCTCACTTGCGATGGGGACACCGACATCAGAGTTCCACAGACTGATGGCGTCTTGTGCGGCTGTCAATGCGTCCAACCCAGACCTCAACGATTTCAGAGCTGTTTGATCGTCTAACTCGCGGCCGAACGTCACGGCATTCCGTACCGAGGCATCTTTCACCCCTTTCATGGCGCGTCTTGCCTGCTCGAGGACCTGTTCGCTGGCATTGGCCAACTCTGCCACCTGTATGCCAAGCTCGTCAAATCTTGGAGCCTTCGGAAGCAACTGGTGCAACTGGAGTGCAACGATGCATGTGCGGCGAAGGTCCGGTGGTTCAAGAACCCTGCACATCTCCTGGAAGAGCCGACTGACACTCCTGGTTGCTTCGTCGAATAAGGGACAACACTGCGGGTACTCCTGTGTGCTCCAGGCTTGTAGCTTCAACAAGCGACGAAGCATGTCATCCACTGCGATGGGAGCACTCTCCACTGACTCATCCTGGCACTGCTTACATACCATCGAAGATAGCAGGGACAATCCCTTCATTAGCTCTGCGCACCACAGGTCCTCCTCATTTGGCATCTCAGGGTGCACGATCTTGGCCAAAGCCCCAATGACTTCCAGTCGCTTAGAAAGCTCACTTGCTTGCTCGTGCGTGAAGGCCTCGGCAATATCACCTGTTGCAGCTGACACCAATCTAGGCATGTCCTGCTGCATGGACGACAGCTTGGCCGACAGGATCCCTTCGAACTCGTTCAGAGCTTCGTTGAGCTTAGCAATCCCCAGTGCACCGCACAAGCTGCGCCAAGTTTCGAGCAACTCCTGGCCGGGATTTAGTCCAAAGCATAACGACATGAGATTCAGTTTCTGTTGCAATAAGACTAGGTTTGAATACCGTAACCGTAACCTGTCTTTCTCTTCTTTATTCTGCTGCTCCTGGACTTCTGCCCATTCACCAACCTCCACCAAGTATTGCAAGTGTGCACGTTCGATGTCCACCTGTCGCCGGACCTTGTCCGTCTGCTCTGCTGCGAGATGCACCTGAATGGCGGAACGAGGGTCCTGCAGGCAGAACTGCGGATCAAACACTTCAAGGAAGCCTCTGCTCTCCTCCGACAGAGACCACTCAGGATGAAAAAGCAGGATCCTCTTGCTCATAGTCTCCATTTCCGAAGCAAGCCAAGACAGCAAAGTTACAGCAGGATCACGTCTTGATCGTTTGCGAGCAGTCAAGATGTCACGCATCCGTGCGAGGATCTCCATTCTACAGCTATCCGGATTCGCAGTCTGATGTTCTGGATCTTTCATGCAGTCTAGGCTTTGCACATTGTTGAAAACGAAGCAAAAGGCTCTGCACTGCTGCTCGAAGCTTGACACAATGCCATGGGCCAGGTCACAAATGCGCGACATCCGATCGGCTTTGTCGCCATGAAAAACTTCACAACTAACGACGACCACGAGGCGCAAAGCCTTGCAGTTTTCCGCAACCTTTCGGAATGAGACAGTTGTGGCGATATCAATCTCCGCACCGCGACTGTCGAGCTGGCCTGCTGAATCCATATACACCACACGACTTGTCTCGTTTGTCCAAAAACTGAGCTGCTTGGTGCCGGACCTGTACGAAGTGTGCCCGAACACAAAGCCGGGCAACATCTCTTCGGAATCTGCAAGCCCCAAGACTTCCTTCTGTATGCCGTGTCGGCTCTCATACCGGCCAAACTCCAGGCGTTTGCCGGCCATATGATGAATGAACGTCGACTTACCGGCACCAGTACCGCCAAGAAACATCAACACTTCCTGATCCTTGGCAGCATCGATGGCCAGACGCCCCTGCTCCACCAGTCTACTGAGCTGCTTAAGGTCAATGATGCCCGTCTTATCCATGTCTGGTTTGGGGGATGCGGCAGGAGACCCTGCACTTTTCCAGCGAACGAGCCGTGGGGCATGAAGCGGCACCGGCAAGCTTCGACTCGCCACCGTCTGATCGAGCTGGCCTTCCACAATCTAGTCATACTGGCCCTTTGCTTGTTTCTATTTCCACAGGAAAGGTTCAGGCACCCCCTTATTAGCCCGTGGCTGTGGAACTACGTGTTACGCGCCTGTGTTGGAGCCGCAGCCAGTGTTCTTCTTCCCGGGCAGCATCTCAGGTGCCGGAAGCTCGGAATGCAGATGTTGGTCATCACCACCAGCTGCCTGGTTACTTTCGTACTCTCTCTCTCTCTCTCTGCGCGAAGTCTGCAAGAACATGCGTTAATTGATGACTTCAGATTCAACTCTACCTTGCACACTATTGGCATTCAACGATTTGCCTCCGAGCAGCAAGTTGCTGCAGCCCTGAATCTGGTGACTCTGTCTCCGGATGCTGTGCTGCCTCAGGCACTTTTCCCGCCGCAGGGTGTGCTGTGAGAGTCACAAAACACTTGTGCACCGAAAGTTGGGCCCGCCATGCTCTGGAAAATGCTTGCAAACAAGAACAACAAGGACGGTTTTTTTTAACCCTCTATGCAACACCACCGTAAGAAAAGTACAAGTACAAAACTAGTTCTCCCACAACAACACAACACGAACACCGGATGCAGAGCCGTCACCACGCTGCTGAAGTGAAACTCAGCTTGAAGGTTTAGCCGGAGAGCTGCGAGCTTGGGCATGCAGAAACAAGTTGACAATGTTGGGACACAGATTTTTTGCTACATTTGCACCGCGAAATCATGAACGGTGGAGCTGAAGTGTTTACTCTTTTGAACACATCGTCACATCGCCCGAGACATCGACCACACAATTCACCAGACATAAATTATCTGCCTCTCTGCCTCCGAGCAGCAAGTTGCTGCAGCCCTGAATCTGCTGACTTTGTTTCCAGATGCAGTGCCTCAGGTACGGCGCGTACACGTATCCCACCGCAGGGCGCGGTGTGCTGTGCGAGTCAGAACAACAACGGCACACTGAAAGTTGGGCTTGCCAGGGAGCTGTACTCTTCAACAGCTTGCGGTGGCATTTCTTTACGCCGCACACCTCGAAATCTTGCTCATCCATCATCCTGACAACCGCCATGCAGTCGAAGCCATTCTTGAAGAATTCGTCCACATACTGGCTCAGATGCTGATCCTCCAAGAATCGACGAACCTCCAACTTGAGGTCATCGTTGCTTTTGTCGATTGACATAAGGTCTTGCGAGATACCTGATTCCGCCACATCCTGGACAGTCATGTTTCGAAGGTCTTGCGAACAAGAACAACAAGTGCAGCAACCTTTTTCGCCACAAGGCAATTTGTGACAGATTACGAAGTTGGGTGCGAGTTGCATGCCCGCAACGAGCACGACGATGGATGACAGTGCTGATGGTGATGATGATGATGATGATGAGAAGTACCTAAGCCGGCCCAAGTTTGTGTGAAGGGACCCCGTGGGGGATTGGGCTGCGTAGGGTCTGCTGCTTGAGCCTTTGGATGCAGCAGGGATTGCGGCGCCCCAGTGCCCAACTGCCCAAGGCGAACCTAGAATCTTTGGATCCGATTAAAAACAACCCGTCGTTCTCGCGTGCCCCCACCCGACCTCCCGGCACGCACATGCTCTCTTTTCTTTCGCGAGGTGGCTGGTCGCGAGCCCTTGCTCGAACGGTCGCCCAACCCAGCCTTCTCTGAAAGCTGGGTCAGGACTTACAGCTCAACCTCTCTAACTTTAGGCGAGGAGCCGATGACCCCGCCGAGTGCACTCGGGGGTCACCCGTCGTTCTACTTCTTCTTTCTTCCTTCAGTACCTTAGTACAGGAGGCACTTGGGGAGAGGCCCTAGGGAAAATCCCCCCTAAGAAGGGGTCCTAGTCGTCGCTCTTGATGCAGGGCCACCGAAGTGGCCAGCACCTGGACAACCGTTAAGAGGTAGAGAACCAAGGGTAGCCAGGGCGAGGAGCAGTCCAGGTCGAGCCGACCGACTGGCTGAAGCTGCACACCGCCACTCTTTGATGGGCTGGGATGGCGGCGAGCCGGTGGAGGCCCCCAACAGACAGAAGGCTCCCAAGCAACGGGAAACAGTGGCGCGGGGGCCCCTTCCGGCAACCCACCCTGTGGTGAAGGGGCAAAGCCCAGCTCGGGAGGCGGTGGCGTTGGCTCCGCCACTGAGCGATACTCATCACCAGACCTGACGCTGGAGGCAACCTGCTGGGGGTGTGCGTTAACAGCAGAGGTGCGAGGCTTTGCGGCCACATCGTTTGCGAGAAGTGCATCGGGTTCCGGAGGTGGATCGGACAGGGGCTAAAGGCAGGAGTTTCCTGACGCCAAAGCGACAGGCTCGGGGCGGGCTTTCCCGAGGTCGCCGGCGGAGCCTTTGGAACGTTGGGTGCCACGACCGGCGAAGGAGCCGGCGTATCCGGCGGGGGCACCCAGCCCAAGGAAAAGTGGCTACTGAAGGCGAAGGTGCGAAACTTTTCCACTCACAAACTGAGCAAACGCCTGTGGTATCGGTCGCAGCATTCCATATGCGCAGTGTGACATACGAAACACGGAAAACATATGGTAGGTAAAACTATACATGTGTTTTGCACCCCTCCTTAGAATGTCGTGTTTTACACAACATTCTACTGACTCTTGTCTGAACAGTGAAAGTAGTAGCCAGTCAAACAGCTTGACTGAGACATGTGTCCACGTAGAAAACCTTGAAGCTGCTGTGCAACTTGACATTCACACACGCACTGAGATGGAGTCGTCAACATCTCATAAAAGCGACTTTGCAAAGCTCCGGAGAAATGTGCATGCACACGAATGTGACATACTTAAAAGTAGAGTGGCTTTAAGCTCACATCACAATGTACCAACCAAGCATCAAGCTCAGAACTCACCTGCGGCGCCTTCTGGCCTTCACTGAAGCGGAACCCGGGAGAGCCTGTGGAAGACAAACTTGGCATGGGGCCAATGGATTCCGAAGATGAAGCTCGCGTGTATACGGCACTATGTTGGTTGAGCAACGAAGATTGCCGCATCCAGGACGATGATAGCTTCCACCTGACCTTGGACAGCACCGCAAGTCTGGCCACAAGACAGGTAGCGTCGCACCATCAGGTTCATGAAGATCTGGTACTCGGTGTTCGCGATGATCTGGTACACGACGTTCGTCTCGATGATCTGGTCCACGATGTTCTCCTCGATGATCTGGTCCACGATGTTCGCCTCGATGATTTGGTCCACGGTGTTCGCCTTGATGATCCAGTCCACGGCGTTCGCCTTGATGGTCTGGTACGTGTTCGCCTGGATGATCTGGTACGTGTTCGGCTTGATGATGTGGTCCGTGTTCGCCTTGATGGTCTGGTCCGTGTTCGCCTTGATGGTCTGGTCCTCGGTGTTCGCGATGCGATGGCGCCCTTGAAGAAGCCGTAGATGAAGTCCATGTCCGCAATGTCCAACCAACCACCAGAACGAAGAGCACGAAGATGAAGAACATGGTGTAGGGATGGCTTGTAGCGAAGCTGCCGGGGTCCTCGCTGTCCTCCTGCATCGAATTGGGGCTCAAGGCATTTGATGGCTCCACCATTGTCAATGCAAGGATCGCTGCAACTGTCTTCCTAATCAATCTTGCCTGAGCAGTGTTTTTGATCACCTGCACATTGTTGCATACGACATTGTAGCCGATCATGTTCAAAAGAGCGAGTCTCTTGCTCGACAGTGGCTTCCTGCCGAGATCTGAAGAATTCTGTAAAGTGTTGACTGGTAGAGGCTCGATGACCCTCCGTCGAGCACACTCTTGAATCCACAAGAGCTTCGTATCGAGAAGGCGGACTCGGCTTACTCCCTGTTTAAACAGTTGGGAGCGAGCGGATGAGGAGTCTAACCGTAGCACCACTCATGTTTTGCATGAACCGGCTGTTTTGATCACGTGGGCAATGTACAAGGCTTCACAACTCCACCACTTACTGCGGCTACCAACTCAGCTTCACATGAACTCAAGGATATGCACCCCTGCTTGCGCACAAAAGCATATGCCAAATTCCCGTTGACAAACACATGGCATGAACGGTTTGCTGCACCGCCCCAGTCAGAGTCTGTTAGCACTTCAACCAACATGGGCTGGTCTGACATGGAGTGTTGTCTCTGGGCTACTTCGGCAGCAGACAAGAGCCTTTCATCAAGCATCGAACGGCCTGGGTAGGTCCACCTCATAATGCTTCGTGCGCCAGAAGTACTCGGCCAACGCATAAAGCTGTTGCCATGCCTTCTTTGTCGGCCGAGACATAGACCTGGCCAAGCATGCGACGGCGAACTGAGCATCGGGTCGCTCTGGGGACACATACAAGAGAGAGCCAATTGCTCCTCTGAACTTTGCCGCCTGTGCACTCGGCAGCTCTGGGATGTCATTACTTGACAAAACGTCCTGGAAGCAAGGAACACGACGATGCTTGGGATTCACCACACCCAACATATCACACACACACACACACGATCAATGTACTTGGGGTCCAAGGAGATAACGAGGCCCTGCTTGCGACAGTCAAATCTTTCTTGAGAAACTTCAGCACCTCTCCTGGCTTCGAAACGGGATCCGAAACCTGGACTTTGTATTTTTGCTCAAGCACCTTGACCACCGCATCAACCGAGGAAGCGAGGCCTCCAAGCAACCCGTCATCGACATGAACCGTTGCCCCTGAAGACTCTTGTCCGAGCACTGCAGGACACGCGACATCCACCTTAAGGCCTGCAGACTTCAAGTCACCAGCCAGCTGTTCGCCCCACCAAGCTGAAGCGGCTTGCTGACCTGGTAAGCAATACATCACCCGGCAAGTCTTGGGTCCCAAGGTCACGAACAGCCCTTCACGTTGAGGAACACACAAAAATGCATCCTTCACGTCAATCGCTCGCATGCACCAGTTGGGCCTTGAGGTGAACAGGAGTGGAATCACCCGACACACCGCAGGGTTGGTTGATGGCGCACACACGTCAGAGCGATTCGGGTCCCAAATCCGGAGTTCTTTACGCACAAGTCTGGCGCGCCTCTTCCACGTCCGGAACCTCCAATCCTTGACGAACCTGGTCCGAAGCAACTTAGCACCGGGTGGAAGGTCGCTGACTTCCACAAGCACCTTCATGCTCTCGAGCCTTGTCACCTCCTCACGCTCGGCCACCATGTCGACCGACTCAAGCTGCTCTGGAGGCAGCTCTGGAGGACCGTCTGACCAATCCATTTCATCATCACTCTCATCCCACTGGGCCTCCAAATGCTCTTCACCGCCACCTGGATAGGTGTCCCACTGCTCATCCAACGTGTAGAGCACATCTCCATCGACCTTAATGGAATGAAACGGTCAGAACAAATCGCTTCTTAGCGGCAGACTCCATCGAAGCCTCGCCTGGATCCTCATCAGGCTCTTGTTCTCCAAGCTTAAGCGTCGGGCTTGCGCTGTCCATGGCACCCTCATGCAACGACTTTGGCTCACCACTTGCAACTGACTGATCTGAACTCATCGAATCCCCTCCTGTCTGAGCACGCAAAGACTAAGAATGGGGAGTCGTTGGGGGATCCGTTCCGGCCGCATCGGCAGGACTTGCGACAGGAGCTGGTCCACCCAACACCGGAATCGCGGCATCGGGTGCTGGCTCAGGTTTCCGATGCTTCATACCCGGCACTAGCCTGCCTCCAAGACTGCTCATGCCGTACTTGTAGGGCTTGCCTTGGAATTCTTTCAGCAACTGCTTACTCCACTGTTGATCCTCGGGGAGTCGCCTAATAGTGCTGCTGAGGTAAATACCAAGGGCTGTGCCGCAGACATAGAGGTCATTCGAGGCCACCTTGCCGGGGAAGAGGCCTCGCACAAAGCGAGGTTTCCTTTTTCTTGACAGGAGGCACTGACAAGGCAAAGTAAATGCACTCTCCAAACATGGCCAACTTGCCCTGGTACTTGACTCCAGAAGCTCGTTCGTGAGGAGTGGTCCCACCTGACACCGAGAAGCAATTGTGAAGATGCCCTGCATGGGTGTATGCGTGTGTGCTCAACCGATAAGGTCATCGATCGTCTTCGTCTTCACCTGTTCGAGCAACGGGGTTCCCGCCATTCGTGGCATGCTCGTAGGGCGGACTCGGTTTTGTGGCACGCGGGGTATCCGGTCGGAAGGAGCCATAAGGGCACGCATAGCACCCACGCCGAACCCTGGAGAGTAAACCTCTGCCAAGGGCAGGACCTTGCCTCTCCAAAAATAAATTCGCGGGCTCCAAGTCCTCTTTTTGTCGTCGAGTAGGCGAACAAACACGGAGGTATCTGGATCATGACTAACTGTGACTAACAGCTAACAAAGTTAAAGGCTGTTCTCGGAAATCTATCCTGGCCGCATTGTTCATTTTCGAATCACGCATGTCAAAACCGGCCTTGTGTCCGATGTCGTAGGACTCTACCAACAGCGAACTAAAACCACATATATCGCAACGATAATTTGGGATAAGCTAGGCTCACTCTTCCTTACCCTACCAGTGCGAAATCCGCTTATTCTGGCATGAGACTGCAACTTGGTGCTGCTCCGGCAAGCCCCCCCCCCCGCGCGTCGGGTCAGCTGCCACGTCCAAGGCTGCAGGCGAGATTTAATTCTTCGGGAACGTAATTTATGTGCCCTTATAATATAGTTGGCTTGCAAAGCCGCACCACACTTTTGTATCTCATCATATCTCATCAAAGTAAATCCCAGATTGACTTCGTCATTACCCGGCTGCGAGACAGCCGTGGCACTGCCAAACAAGCCAAGCCACTCCGCACATTCTCAGTCGGCGCATGGCGTCAAGGCGGCCATTGGCCACTGCTGGTAGCCATGCCAATCACCCCTTGTAGTCGTAGACCCCTAGCTGCGCATGAAGCTAACATCTGGTCTGATAAGAAATCCTTGCAAGCTGCCGTTGTCTGCAACGGCCCGGAGGCATGTGCCCTACGGCAGACAGTGGATCAGCGTCTACATCGCCTGCAGGCCAAAGGACTTGCGGAGGTCCGGCAAAGCATCAATGAAGTCCCCCTACAGAGCATTCGTCAGCATTTTCCTCCGGTTAGCAAAACCGACAACCGCATCAGTGCACAAGGTGACTTCCGCCAAACTTGGCAGCTCTATCGCGAACACAAGACTCCGAAGGTGGCTGTTGGACTTATAGTGATTGGGGAAGGTGGTTTGCCTATGCCAGATTCCGGCGAGCTTCGACGGCCCTCCGGGAACAGAGTCAGCTGCTCAAGCGCAGTGTCAGATTGTCAGAAGCTTGGCTCCGCCTAGGTTTCAAACAGTGTCTCGAACGCGAAACTCTGCAGGGCTCTTATGAGCAAGGGACATCTTTGCCCAATACCCGGATCAGCTTGAGAATCCCAGCCTGATGCAGGATCTTGATATCTCTGATGATATGGCGCGGAACGGGCTAAAGAAGCTCGGAGCTACCAAGCGGTTCCTGGCACAATCGCCCCTCCTGCAGTTTGGAAGCTCTGCCACCATAGCCTTGGGCAGGTCCTTTGGCCAGCTCTTCGGGACCATTTCAAAGCGGGCAGCACGGCCCTTCTGCCTCAGGAGCTCCATGATGCGAGCATCTCCCTAATCCCTAAACCCAACAAACCAGCCACTGATGTAGCCAATCTTCGCCCGATAGGCCTGCAGTATCCATCTGCAAGGTCGTAGCCGGTTTGATGAGACATAAGCTTGCTGAGATCCTTGACCCGTGGCTCATAAATCAACCCCAGTACACGTACACCAAGCGATGAGGAACCTTCGACGCGATTGTTCGCGCTCACATGCACTTTGAAACTGTGAGCCAGCTCCTGGGAGAGAGTCGAATTGATCGCTTCCAGAAATATCAAAGACTTAAAACACTTGCCCTTCTATGGGGGCCTGAGTCTTTCATTAGACCTGTCGAAAGCTTTTGATCCGACTGATCGACCGCGACTCTATGATAGCATGTTGGACACGCGGCTCCACAACATGTCATTACGGTTGTTCAACAGCTGTACAAAGACGCGAAGTACTGCTTTCGAGCAGGCCCGGTCGGAGGCTCCATGCCCCCCACCAACGGGCTGAAGCCGGGTTGCCTCATAGCTCCTTTTCGTTGGTGTTATTGCACACTGGCCCTTCTTCGCACGTTGCAGCAGAAACGGAGTGAAGCTTGGATTTTCCAAACCATCACTTTTTTTGCCGATGACACATGGGGAAGTTGGACACGTCGAAGCCAGGATGATTTCCTAGTGTCCCCATAGAGGAAACACACCAGTACCTTGGAACACAGGTCCCGTATAAACATCGACTAGACAAGAACGCGAAGCATCGCATTCAAGCCGGTCAAAAAAACATCAACAGTTCAGGAAGACTTTGACTGGCACCCACGCGTCTGAGTCTCACCGAGTACGGCTTTGGGTCGCCTGCGCGCAGACTTACTCCCTTCCGACCGTGGGAGTGACTCGAGATGGACTTGCCCATCTCAGCAAAGTGATGACACGACATCTTCGTGCCATCTTCAAACAACCCGCCCACATTACGCACAATTGGCCACCGGCCACCCTTGTGCGGTCATGCCGCCATGCCTACCTTGCTTCGCACTGCGATAAGGCCAGCGAGGCCCCCGACATCACCACCACATCCGGAGTGTTCACACACCTTCATCATTTGCAGGGGTTCGCTCCGCACTACAATCGCTGCCCTGGAACATCAGGACACCACCACTCCTCCACAATCATCCTCTGACTTCCCGCGCCCAGAGTGTGCTGCTGAGTTTGTAAGCTTAAGCATAGGTACTTACCGGTCTATGACTCCAGTCGTCCAGTGAAATTTCAAGCACACTTGCACGTCCGCGGCGGTTTCCCCCAGTGTCAGCTTTGCCAACGCCGTTTTGTCAGGTGGCAGCATCTCCGTACGCACATCATGGATGGCTCCGGTGAGCAGCTTGGCGGTGAAAGCATGACCAAGCATCGTGCCGAGTGAGGCTGGCACACCTACGCCAGGCGACGCCACAGGTACGCAGCAAAACATGCCTCCACTGATGCGCGCTGAATTCTTGAGTAAGTTGCACAATTGGGAAGCACTGTTGCGCGAACCTCGCTCCGACCTTCAGGCACACTGTACCATATGCCACATGTCACATGTGGATTGCTGACTTTAGTCATCTTCGGCAACATATCATTCGCATACATGATCCAGAATTTCCTGGACTCGTAGTGGCTGTCCTCAAAAACTGTGCTACGTTCAAAAGACAGCTCAGACGCGACCATGACTGTCCATGGTGCCACCGAAGGGTTTGGAGCCCGGGTCGGCGCGTTGTGCAGTGTGTTGTCTTGCTTCAAGTGTGCATCGCAAGAAAAGATATCATGACCATCAGGGTTGAGCAGGAGACATTGAGCGGCCTCAATCTCGAAGCCGACATCTTCTCTCACTGCCATCCCTCTTTGCTAGCCGGAGCAATGACCTCTGCCAACAACGGCACAGCACAGAAGGAACAGCCCAACAAACGGCAGCGACAGGAAGCCTCCAAACCCCGGTGGAGAGCCTTGCAGACACAACGGGGGGCAACCGAAGCCACACCAGCCTCACGGACAATTTGAAGTTGCTGGCCTGTCTGCTGATCCAACACGAGGATCAGTTGGCGGCCCTCCGAGTGGACAAAGCCTTCGTTCTCTTTGCACGCCAGGACACATACTCCATCATCCCAGCTATGTATGCAATCTCCATGGAGTGGCACAACAAGCGGGAGAAGGAGCAGAGAATCCAGAAAATGGTAGTCACCACGGAGGGACAAGACAAACTCAAGGCAGCGCAATGGATGAACAAGGACGGAGAGTAGAACTTCATGAAGTATTGCCACAAGAGCAAAAAACTAATCCGCAACCCAGATCGGGCCAGCATGGATCACGCGGAGTCATCCGTCTTCTCACCTTCCTCTTGACGGCGATGCAAGGGGACATCATCCACAACTTTTGCAGCACCCGTCCCCTAAAGCAACTCGAAGCAACAGAGACACACAAGCTACAAGCGGTGCTTCTCATGGAAGTGGGTCTCAGAGGCGGGAAGGCATGGGAGTTCCACCAAGCCTCTTGCACCCTTGCAAACCTGTCAGCTTGGCAGTTGATCGGAATCTCTTTGAAAAGAGAGACACTGCAGCGCACAACAGTGGCCAAACAAGTCGTTCGTCTGTTGAACGAGCGCTGATGTCGCCGGCTGCTGCACCGACAAGCCTGGCTCTTACATACCTACACATACCTACATCAGGATTACCATAAGCCAGGCCTTAACTTCACCCTTTTCAAGCCTGGTAATCACTGTTACCTTAGCTCCTTTCTGTATACCTTTGTCGCAGTTGCCCATGCCACATCTGCAAGTTTGACCCTCCCTGCGACCATCCAAGAGTTCTCAGGCCGGCGCGACCAACATGGTCGGTGGAGTTGGACAATGGATGGTGGTTTTGCCTTGCCTGCGGCATGCACACCACCGATAGCGTGTTGATGGGGGCACATTTCATGACAAGGACACACAACTGAGCGCCATCCTCAGGGGAGAGGCAACCAAATTCACGCCTCCCTCCTGAGGTGGCCGCTCGCCGAGGCTATGCCCGGCCCGTCGGTTGCGAGGCTTTGCCCGCTCTGTGCCCACGAGGCTTTGCCCGTCTCCTTCGTGTGAGGCGTTGCCCACTCGACTGCTTTAGGCCTTAGGGTATGTCTAGCATGACATGCATGCATGTGTGCAGCAGCAACAAGCAGACCGCAGCAGAGCATCCGAGCTCTCCATCTTGGGTTTCTTCATGCTTGGCTGGCCTGCTGCTAAATCCCAGCACGATATTGCGGAGTTGATTTGATTATCTGCATCCCAAGCTTGCTCCAACGTCTATTGGGGGATCATGGCAACGGCGACGGCAGGGCACGGACAGGAATATTGTCAAGCCCTCACACATGCACGACCATGGCCGCTCATGCAGCTACCGCGTTTCCAGTACAACCACATCAGGAAAAGTTTGATCGCCAGTGACGGGGGACTTGACATCTATGATGATCATAAAGCAGTTCGCAGTGCCGATCATGCTGCATGCACTAAGGCAGGCCGTGACATGTATGTCTCCGTGCTCGCCAGAGTCTTGCCACTCAGCAACACTTCCCCGATCATCTGGTAGCGTAGGTGACGTCGGAAAGTCATGGCAGTGCTTTGGCTGCGATACATGCAGCTACACGGCGAAGAATGGATAGCCAGCCAAGTCTGTCAGGACATGCACATCCTACAGCAACGCCACGACAGGCTTCAGGGGCCGCTCCAGCTACATTCTGGCGCATCAGAGAATGATGCACTACGGGGAAAAGACGAGCTTGAATCACAGCAAGTGCCCGGCTCCCCTACCAATGGACGTGGATCTTCATTCGATGGACGACTGAACGAACACTCTTCGGCAGAACCTGTGACGTGGTCTCGGTCATTACTTTCGAAGAAAAGTCTGAGCTGCCTCTGACTTTTGTTAAGCACCCTTTTGACTGAACGTACTCATTGTACAGAGCACGGGACATTCAGCTTGTTTAAAGCCAATAAGCCATCCACAGGGCATCCGTGGTGCCATGCCGTGCCTATCGACCGGTGCTAAGCACTGAAGGCGCTCGCTGGACGAGAATCTCTCTTGCCGCGGTGGAAGAAGATGATAAGTACCATATGCGGAAATGGGAGGGAGGCCAAGGGTCTACGGAGCTAGTGAACAAAAGTGGAGGCAGCCATGATGCATCATGGCCCACTTGACTGACGTGGTAACCGGGAGGTTCTTCTTCATGTCAAATTTTGTAGAACTGTCCTCGCGTCGAACAGCACGTCTGCCACAGGCCAAACGGCGTTTGAACAAGCTCAAGACGCTCGTCACCATGGCCCCGTCACTTCAAGTCGAGC
Source organism: Symbiodinium necroappetens (assembly GCA_905231915.1). NCBI lineage: Eukaryota > Dinophyceae > Suessiales > Symbiodiniaceae > Symbiodinium > Symbiodinium necroappetens. The sequence continues at coordinate 11,701 of CAJNJA010012942.1, read as the reverse complement.
AGGCACTAAGCACCAACTTGATGGACACCTGCTGGAATGTGCCAACTAGGAGCAAGTCCAAACAGAAGTCTGAACGAAGGCGTGGCTAAGTGCCATTGCATTTTTCTGCACAACGATACAGCAGCTCGGGAGCTGCCAAATGTACCTATAATTCGAGTCGCAGACATGCCCAAACTCCTTAACTAAGGAGCTGCGTGAGCCACAAATCGCAATACCGCACTGAAATGTGGCTGAACGCTGCCACTCTCACTCATGCCGAGGGGGCAACACCCAACTAGGTGAGCGCCGCTGTAATTTTTTAACTCTATGCCACACTGCTGCATGGCTTTTATCGCTCCGCGAAGAACCGCGCCATGGTCTCATTTCGAACCAGGGGTTTTGCACATGACCATACCATGACTGCAATCCAATCGCATGTGAAGCCATACTTCAGTCCTTAAGTTTACGAATCATTCCTCCAGGAATGAATTTAAGGTATGACAGACTCCATCTCATAAGTTGGAAAATATAACAAGACGACGTTGATCAAGATTGCAAGCGTCTTCAACCAAACAATCGGCACTCGCTCCTCTGACTTTTGTTCTCTGAAATGACCTTAATCTGAGGAGCTCCCACTGCTCCGGCCGGACTGATGTTGACATCACGAGCCCGACGAGCCGAATGCCAGATAGCATAACAAGGAGGTGCATCCTGAATACCCCGGCGACCCGTCCTATTGGGTGGGAGGGTGACAACAAAAAACATTGCCCTGCCCAGCTTGAGTCGAACTTCGGACACGCTCAGAGATTAACAGCTGTTCATGAAGAATTGCTTGTAAATGGCAGAAAGCGTTCAAATCATGTTCAAGCAAAACACGGCGGCCCTACTGCCTGTCATGTTTTCTAAACAGCAGAAAGACCCGCAAACTATTGTTAGTTCAACAACTTGCTGTTTTGCAAATGACCATAGCATGACTGCAATCCAATCGCATTTGAAGCCATACTTCCATCCACTGGCGTTGGAATGCGCTGGCTCGCGCATCACGATTGACAAGGCCATGCGCAGTTGCTTTAAAAGAGTGTAGGCCCGATCGAGGCACCAGAACCTTGGAAAGCGATTCGACTAACTCTCGCTGCACGGCCAGTTGTCATTTCAAGCCGCTGCACAAACTTGACGGTTTGGAGCCTAAAACTTCAACTTCAAGCGGCTGTACCATCAAATGCGAAGTGCCATGTTGGGAGAGGGTGGTCCTGCCGCGAAGTCGAGCTCAGCGAAACCGCTTACACTGAACCAGACCAGACTCGTTTACAAATTTGCAAGTCTCACCGAAGGAATCATTTGTGTCTCCTTGAATCGTGCTCTGGAGAAACAGCATGGTATGACTGCACGTCTTTACTTTCTAGATAGAGAACTTAGCAACACTAGCTGAACTGGTGCGGGTACCCCCAGGAGAAACCACAGCGATTACAAGTCGATGTCTGCCAGACTACACTCAGCAAAGAAATCGCTTGACGCCTCGCAAAGGACCTGCAGTACGCCGTCATTCGTCCGTGCTGCGTTGGACTTCCCAGCGAGGCAGTGGCACCTAAAAAACATGACCACGGGCTGGCCCTCCCCTGCTTCTGGAGCGGCCTTCACATCTCAGATCGGAACTGCATGGACACGGCCGATGGGCAAATGAATCTCACGAGAAGATGGGCATGTCACGATCTTGGCTGCGAGCCATTGAAGCATCCTACACGCCACGACTCGTCTGATGCTGCAGGCTCTGACCACCTCATGACACGAAGACATCTGAAACCTGCTGAGCAACAGCCATCAGCACCAAGACCGGGATGGCTTCACAGCCACCGCCCATCATGCTTGCACAGACCTGGTCATGCCATGTCATGCCACTCTGGGGAATCAGTACACTTCCTCCGGCAGCTTCCGCCCGCTGCAAGGTAGTCAGCGGGCGGACGCCCCTTTCTTCGGGGTGACAACATATCGCGCCTTCAACGACGATGCGCTCTTCCTTGAAAGGTTAGATCACCTGAAATTCGGATTACTGGCTTGGAGTTCCCTGGGGCAGGAAGCTGCTCCCCAGCAGGACAACATGAGAACGATCACCTACAGTAGTGGCAGCAAAAACACCGAGATCTACGAAGTACCACAAAGCCAAAGCCAAAGCCTGCAGACTCGCCACATGCATCGGCTCCTAGTTTGCGCGGCCTAGTTGGGCGGCCTTGCCTGCGCAGGAGCGAGGAGCGCCACAAGCCGCGCAAGCCTTGCTGATCCTGAAACATGGTGAGGGCCCGGCTTGGAAGCATTTACAGCTTGCAGGCGCGAAACCCCGTCTTTCGAGCACCCTATGCCCTGTGCTTAAACCCCCAGCATAAGGGCACAGCACTGGCAGCCACAGCCGCTATGACACGATTGATGCGTTACCAAGAACGGAGTTCGGCGACCCCATTGCCCCACTGGGAAACAGCGTTTCAACACTTATCCGTTGTCCTGCAAGTGGCCCACCATGCTCTCAACAGTGGTAGCTAGAGAACTCTTGAAAATTTCGTTTTTGTTTTATCAATTGAAACTGCCCCGACGCGCTCTTGTTGACTTTGTGCCAATGCTACAGAGGCACACGTGGCAAATCCTAAACATGCGTGTTTGTCAGTGACGAGCTTCCGCGAAAGAAGAGAGCTGAACTTTGTCTTGGTGAGGAACATCTTTCGCGGACCCAGTGATGACCAAGATATGGAACGAAGATGTGTTCAGGGAAGTTAGCCGGTTGGTCAAAGGCCTTACATGACGAGGTGGTTACCTGCTTGCGTGCCCTCGCCGTTGCAGGAAACGCATGCAAGAGGCTGAGCAGGGACAGTGCGAAGCAGAACTTCCCTCGAACTACTAGGCACTCAAAGACGTCAGAATTGGCCGTGGCAAACCATCAATTTGAAGCAAGCTGCTGGGCAAAGAATTTCCGGAACGGGGCCACCGGATTCGGGGAGTTCCCGCTGCAATCTGCCACATCCTGATCTCTGGTTCCATCGCATGCCACAGGGCAGCGCACGATACGCGCCTAAACCCATGAGACCCGCCCCCCCCCCCCCNNCCTGTGGTTTCGTTGTTGTGGTGAGTCGACAATCGGATCATTATTGGCATCATGCTGAACATCATCATTGTCGTCGTCATCTTCATCATCAGTACCATCAAAACAACAGCTGCCACCATCACCATCGCCATACAAGGGGCGTGGTGGCCCGGGACCCGAGAGCAAACATGGTCACTTTGCTTGGGTAGTGAGATCGTGCCGGGTAGTGGTCATGTCTTGCCTGTGAACCTGAATAAGCTTCCCAAACACCCTAGCGACCATGACACCTAGTGACCTGGTGACCTAGTGACTAGTGACTAGCGAACTCGGAGCCTGCAAAACGCGAGATTCTGTATGCTTGGCTCAATCGATGCTGCCGAAAGACGGGCAGAAACTGGACAGCTGTAGACTTTGCCAATCTTGCGAAGTTTGGGCCAGCCACTGAAGCAGCCACCACCTCAAGCACCAAATCAAGGTGCACATGTTCGCACCCCACATCTCCAAACCTGCCTGAAGTCGCCAACACGGCATGACCTTGGATGTGACAGGCATCCAGCTTGGAACCTGCGATTGGGATCCTTGTCATCCACCATTACGGGTTTGTGCCACAACACGTGCCGTGAAGTAGAGGTGACAAGGCAAAAGCAAAAGCTCAGCCACCGGCTCCGCACGGGCAGCCTGTGCGGAAAAGGGCGGCAAAGAAAATCAGCACGACTCCTGCACATTCCGCGTCATCCGCAATTTCAAGCTGGGTTGGGTCATGACTCACTCCATGGCTCAAGTCCCAGCCTGTGGCTCTTGCGCGTCCCCAATTCATGCTGAACGAAGCGGGCACGGCATTGTAAACTTTGAGAAAACGGAGCATGCTCTGCGGCGTTGGTCCTCAAACTTCCTGTGCAACATCGACATCGACACGACTTGCTTCAATTTGCAAGAGTCGCTGAACACCCCCCCTTTGCCGGCTGAAGACTGCCCGGCACAGGCGAAGAAAACACACCAGCAAGTAAAGAATCAGCAAGTCCTTGAGGCAATGGCATCGGAAAGCAATGAGTGCGACGTGCTTATTCTGATTCGCACAATTGCGAGACCAAGGTCACACTTCACCTTTTTCCTGCAGTCACCGCCAACTGCCGGGGTGGCAACGAAGTGCCCTGTACATGCTAAAGAACTATCTTACTAAGTGTGGTGACGCAAGCAGCCCCTATGATTTCACCAGGAAATGCCCGAGGCTCTGATCTTGAGTGTCAGCATCACACACGCTGCCTGGCACGAAACTGTGCTACAAGTCAACACACGGCCGAGAAACGAATCACTGAAACACAAACCATCTTCCCAGCCTCTCATACTCCTGATTGCGGGTGGTTCTCCAAACTTGCTCTTCCTCCTCCTGCTCTTGTTCCTGAACTTCAACACATTGCACCGTGAGGGAAGCGGCAGGCGCAAAACACAAGTGTTCATCTCCGACATCCCAGCCTCCTGGCGCTCAGCTCGCTGGCTTCGAGTGGCCGGACCTGCTTCGCGCTTTCGGGTTTTCTTCAGATCGTTTATCTGCGTAGATTTCTTCATAAGTGAGTCTTGAATGTCTTTGGTCTCGTGGTCAAAGCTCGCCAGCTGGCTCTTGAGACTCTTCACCTTATCGTCGGCTCGTCTAAGATTGGTTTCATGCTCTTTTATCTTCCTCTGTTGCTGCGCCAGCTCTGAGCCAAGCTTGCTGATGTCCTTCCTCAGGGTGCTGACTGCTGAAGCTGCTCTGTCGTACTCTTGCTGGAGGGTGTTCTTCTTCGCCTCCAGCTTGCGCAGATCGCGTTGCAGACGATCGCGACTGGCACTTGCATCTGCCAAGTTACGCGTAACTGCCTTCAAATCCTGCTTGACTCCGTCCTTTTTACGTTCACGCTCTTCCTTCCGTCTCCTGCTCTCCTGCAGCCTTCCCGCGACATACGTGAGCTGGCTCTTTGCCGCCGTAACTGATGCCTGGCCTTCCTTCACCAAGGTCTCTGCCTCGCAGAACTTGAGCCTCTTGTCCTGCGAGAAAGAAGCAGTACAGGCGAGTGTCTAAGCACAGGCAAAAAGGCACTCGGAGACCCCAGGCCTGCATCTGGTCTGCAGCCGCCTTGACCCTGTCTGCGGCAGCTTTAAGAACGTTTCGCTTCTCATCAAGCTTCGTACTTGCTGCAGAAACCTCCCGCTCCTTCTTCCCTTTGTCCTGCCCTATCGCAGTCTTGCGCTGCTTCAGCTGGCTCTCCTCGGCCCGAAGCTGTTCCACTGTCATGATAACGTATCGCAGCTCCTCCTGACATCGCCTGGATGCTGCTTCTGCCCGATTTGCTTCTTTGGCAGCGGTCTGCTCCTTCTGCTGGCAGTTGTTGCGCGCTGTTTCTTGCTGGGTGCGAGCCTCCTTGCTCGACTGATGTTTTTTTTCCGCGTCCTCGTGCGCAATCTCTGCCTCCTGCTGTGCTTGTTCGCAGCGTGTCTTCTCCTCCTTGCAAGCTTTTTGCTTGCTTTCCGCATCACTGCTTTCCTTTACCGACTGCTGGTGCTTAGATTCCTTGCATTTGTGGTATTTCGCCATATGCCATGCCTCGTTTTTGGCAGCAGCGGCCTCCTTCTTGGCTTCTTCCCAGCAGGCTTTATTCTGCCTGTGGGCCTCCACTGCGTCCTTGTGCGTTGTCTTGGCTTGATTCGTTTCGCTCCGAGCTTGCTGGTGCTTCTGCTTTTCCTGGGCAGTCTTCTCAGTAGCGGCTCTCAACTCGTCCGCGCACTTCTCATGCTCTCGCTTCTTTGTCGCCTTCTTGCTTTCACTGGCCCCATGACTTGCAGTTGCTGTTTGCAGCCGCTGGATTGCGGCTGTCTGCTTTAGTGTCGCACGCGTCAGCTGGGCAGAAGCTTTCGCCAGCTCCGCTTGTGCAGCCGCCAGCCTCGCAGCAGCTGCTGTAGCCGCAGGAGTCGCAACTGCAGCAGCAGCTGCCGAAGACGCAGCTGCTACCGCTGCTTGCGCTTTTGCCTCGGCAGCCTGCGCCGCCGCAAGTTCTGTATCAGCCTGTGTCTTAGCGGTCTGGGCTGCAGTCTTCTCCTGCAAGCATTTCTTTTCCTCTGCCTCAGCTTGACGAAGCGCAGCCTGCGCTTGCGCCTCAGCGGTCTTGCACTTTTCTTCTTGCGACACAGCCCGAGCCTCTGCTTCCTTGGCCCTGGCCTCGTCCTGCTGGCACCTTTCCATTATTGCTTTGGCTTCTTGCTCCCTCTTTTCAGCAGCATCCTTCTTATGCTTAGCGGTCGTCTCTTTCTGGTTCTTCTCATCCAACTCCCTCTTTGCTTTATCCAGCTGCGTCTTCGCTACATCCATGTCATTTTCGCACTGTGCTTGCTTTTGCTTCGCATTTTTCAATTGTTCGTCCGCGTTTTGCAAAACCTTCGTGGCGGCGTCAACCTGTTTTGTTCTTGCATCGAACTCGGACCTACTTTTCTGCAGGGCTGTTGCAGCCTTGGTCGCGTTCTCGACCGCTTGGTAATATTTCTCGTTCGCGGCCTTCAGCTCCTGCATGGCCGAGCTCAACACTATGTGAGCAGCCATGCTCTTGAAGAACGCCTCCGATACTTTGTCCTGGGCCTCGTTTCTGGCTCGTTCCGCTTCACTCTTATCGCGCATCTTATCTTCCAGGGCTCGCTGCAGCGTTTCCAACTGGAGGTTGAGCTCGTCCAGCTCAGCGCTCACCTGCGGAGTTCTGCTAAATGATGGGCAACGATGGACTACCAAAGAAAGGTTTGTCACACAGGGAAGGTTTTGGTTCTAGATGTGCAGCTTCCCATGCTACAGGCCCTCGCCCAGGACTCCGAAGCCTTGTCGAGATTCTCCTGTGCTGCCAAGAGCTCGTCTTCGGCACGAGCCTTCTCCATCCCAGCCTCTTGGTGCTCCTGCTGCGCCTTCTCCAATTCCTGTTCTGCCTGCTGCAGGCGTGTCTTCGCTCTCTCGAGATCCTGCTCCAGCTTCTTCACTTGTCGCTCCAACTCCTGCAACTGCTTTCGTGTTTCTTCAACTTTTGCCTCCAACTCCTTGATCTCACTCTCTAGTTTCTGGAGCTCTTCCTTTATGTCTGCAAGGTGCTCCTCCAATTCCTTTTTCTGTTCTTCGAGATCCCTGATTTCACGCTCACACTCAGCAAGCTCTTGCTCTTTCTTCTCCAGCTCTTCCAACTTGTCATCTAGAAGCTTCTGACGCTCGTCCAGCTCGGCCTCCGATCGTTCCAAGTCTTCTTGCTTGTTCTTCATCTCCTGCTCCAGCTCATCACAGCGCGCCTTCACTTGCTCCGTCTGCCGTGAAAACTGTTCACGTTCCTTCTCCGCTTCCCTGAGCTGAGTCTCGCACCCATTTTTCTCATCTTGAAGCTTCCGTTTGCGATCCCACAGCCCCTGCACCTCAGTGAGGAGTTGTTGCTTTCTCTCCTCCTCCAGACGCTTGAGAACGTCGTCCGATGCTGCCATCGCTGGGCACGGCTCCGAAGATAGATCTGGACCTGAACCTACTTCATCTGGAGGAAGCACACAAGGCCACAGATGTGGTATATCCTAACTCAAGTGTCTCACAACAATCAGCCATGGACTACATTTTTACACTCTGGGGGCATGCTTGGACCCAACACGACCGGGGATGCTGCACAAATGAGCCCTCTGCTAGATGGGCCTAACGCGTGAGGGTTAGCTCACCTCACCGAGCGTATTGACATTGATAGTGGTCGCCAATTGTTGAGGTAGAAGTTGATGTCTTCACTGCTCGCCTACTTTCTTTGCAAGCACACGCACTGACACTCTCCTTTCACAGATTGCGCTCAGTCGTTGGTCTGTGCAACGGGAATGGCTCAGGCTCTTGGAGCGGACGCGTACAACTGAGTCAAAAGTTTTCGGCTTATGGCAATTTCTAGAGCGCCAAAGTTGCGAGTCAGGCGGAACACTTCAATCTAAGCACACTCTGTACAATCTGCAAGGCAGAAGTGTAAATGAGTTGCTGGTAGGTCACAGTCTGTCGAGCAGTCCTGTGATACCTTTGAACACGGTCACTCTCATAGCTCTTATCGTGACGCCCACGAATTGCACCAGGCATCGAGGCCTGTTCGCACCCGCCATGACTTAGGCCTTCGGCCTTGAGGCTTGAATTCTCATTTTGAATTGGTGTGACACTTTGCTATGTTAGTGAGATCCCCTTAGTGCAATCATTATGATCGCGAATATATCGAGAAGGTAAATTCGACCAGAATATTTCTAAGATCCTTCCGAAAATAACATATAAATATTAAATCAATCCAGCAATCACTTGGTCAGGCCTTCATTTTTCCGACGGGGAATGCCACGAGTCCCTCAGCTCACAATGGCTCTGGTATAGGTCCTCTCCATTGAAATTTCCCTGTCGCAGCATCTCGCGAGCAAACTCCTCAGCTGAAGCTTCCGAATCGTGGGACGTGGACGCCTCGAAGGGTGCAAAGAAGTAGCGGCAGGGGAGAGGCTACCTAAACCCAAAGGTGTGGGTCCCCTCGGCCCCCTCAGATGGTGCGAAACTTTTCCACTCACAAGAGAGCAAACGCCTGCAACGGTTGTTGGTCTTGACTCGCTTGGTCAAAGGCTTTCATGTTTCACATGAAATACACGTGGTAAAACGGAAGCACCAAAAGTAGGTGTGTGTTTTGCACCCCTCCTTGGGATCCTGTGCTTTGCACTGGATTCCACTGACACGTGTCTGAACAAGATACGACGGGTTTCAATTAGTTTGACAGAAGTTGCCAATCGCATCATCGTTACGAAATTTTTCCTTTAAAGTGCGCTGAGATGGAGTCGTCAACATCTCATAAAAGCGACTTTGACAGGCTACGAAGAAATGTGCTTCATTTCATGCATTCAACACGCAGCGTCCGGTCTGAAGGACGCGTTGCGACCGCTCAAAGAGAACAAGCCTTACAGCTCGGCAAAAGCTGCACAACGCGCTATTGCACTGGGTGCATTCTCTGTGCTACTCACTAAACTACTTGAAAGAAAGAACGAGTGTCCCGCCACGAATGGCAGAGCGGACACCAGCACAGGCCTCCGTCACGTATGACCCAACGAGGCTATGTGCACAATAGCGGTGTAAACAACCTGCAATTACAGCATTCAGCACAAACACCATCAGGGCTCAGAGAGAAGCGAGGCTTGGCGGTGCAGCGATTATCCACAGCACATCAATCAGACCAGCATGCAGAGTCCAATCAAGCAGCAGTTGCAGTAGGAGTGCTGGAGTTGTTGCGCATTGCATTCTTTTGCAGACCTGCCATCATCTGTAATCATGCTGATCCATCGATGAGCAGCTGGGCGTCTCTGGTAGCCACTCAGCAAAGGAACCGTAAGCCCAGCGTGAACCACCACACTTAACACTGCAAAAGGCTGCCAATGCACTGTCAAGCCAGCGACGGAACTGAAGACAGGAAGCCGTACTTCCGTACCCACCTGATAGGCAAAGAAAATCATGTGTTTTATGTACGGTGCCATCTTTCTGAGTGTATCGCTTGATTTGTAGATAAAGAATAGTCGGCGCCTTCGAAAATGCATGAACATAATGCTGATTGTGCCATGCTGTAATACTGGCCTGCAAACCATCTGGATGAATTTCAAGTGCAAGCGGCTGCAAACAACGACCTCGGTCCCCGATAAACTGAAGCCCCCCAACGCTAAATCGACTCTGCCAATGTCCTTGATAAGCCAGCGGCATCGCACGTCCCAGCAGAAAAGCCAAAAACTCAGCAGCATCCTGCTGCCGATCAAGGGCTGGCTGCCAGGTTTGAAGCAATGACCTCCAGGCATCATGCCGTAACAAGCTGGCATTCTCCTGTCGGATCAAATTCAAACACTGAGGCTTGAGCTCACCAAAAAGCATTGTCCAATCAAAGCCTGCTCAGGCCATCTGTACCATGCCCATCCACAGGAATGTGAGGAGAGTGGAATTGGCACAGCAAAGCTGATGTGGATTACAAAGTGTAAGTCTCAGCACTGGCCTGGCCGCCAGGGCTGCAAAGCGGCTCATTGGCTCCGAAAGGCTGCTGCTGCCTTCTCCAGAGTTTGATCGGGGGCCTCCTGGGTCTCTGCTTGACCCGTCTTGGCCTGCTGCCCACCGCGGCCTCGACCCTTTCCCTGCCACTGTTGCTGGGCTTTTGCCAGAAACGTCACCCGTTGTTCCTCTGTCCTGGTGGGTGTGCTGGAAACTTCTCCTGGAGCACCTTCACAAGGGGTTCCCGCTCCGTCTTTATCGGCTTGAGCCGCATCTTGACCAGCTGGGTGCTGGAATTGTGGCTGAGCTGCTGTAGTGCCCGGTAGCAAATGAGGGCTTGAGGATCCCTCATTCCGATCCCCAGAAAGAATTTCACGGCCGTCTTGCGCTGCTCCACCAGCTTTCTTGAACTGTGGAAACGTAATAGCGCACCTGGTACGCTGATGCTGGTCTTCAGGACCGTCAAGAGGCTGCGGAGCTCCGAATCCGGCAGTGGCGGTTGGTCCGATGGCTCCAGCTCCTCCGTGTCGTAGTTCCACCGAAGGTAGTTCCACACTGGATTTCCATCGATGGTACCCCTGGCCAGGCTTGGGGGTTTGCTGCTTTTGGTTTTCTGGACTGAGGTGTTTCAAGGTCCTTGGCTCGCTGCGAGTTGCTTGTTTCTGCACGTCTACCATAGCCTCACCAGTGGCCTGCTTGTGCAGCAACTTCTACAGGCTCGTAGCGCATATGCATCAGTGCAGCTACGCTTCCCTATATGTCACTGCTTGATGATCTGCCGCAATGCGTTCGCAACAATCTTGCAAGTGTAACAAACATTTCAATTTTCTGTATCCCCTTCGGGAGCATAATTCACTATGTTTCACTCCGTTACATCAAGGCTCAAGGTAGGCTTTGGAAGACCGTAGACAGCCCACCGCCGTCTGTGGAAAAGTCAAAGAGCGATCCGGTGATTCAAGGGAACCTTAAAGCTTGGTTTAAAACTTTCATGGTAGCGGAGCTGCTGGCTTGAGGAGCCAGTGGCCGAAAGAGCTGATCCAGGGAAGACCCGAAGGGGTAAGAAAGGATAGCTGACGGAGAAAGCAAGAAGTTAAGATTCGTCGAGAGCATCTTGCTGAAAGAGAAAGAGTGAAAGTATCCAAAGCTGGAAGGAGCCTTGAGCCGGAAAGTGAAACTTGCTGAAAAGTACGAGAGATGGCGCAAAATGCGCAACAGCGGCAATTTACCGAGTTGATGACGAACCTTGGCCAGGCGACAGAGGCCCTAGCCCAAGTTGCTGCTCAAACAGCGAGGCAGCAAGAGCAGCTGACGCAAGCTATGGAAAGGGTGAATACAGGCCCAGCACAAGCAGCTGAGGGACCACCTCAGCCACCGCCGCAGGGCACTGTCGTACCGTTCGACACGGGCGGTAAAGTACTCAAAGCCCCTGACGCGTTCTCGCCAAACACCATAGAGGAGGAGGTAAGCCAATGGGGAGATTGGGCATTCGGCTTCCGCAATTTCCTGTCCTTCATGGACTGGGGCTACCTCACAGACTTGAAATTGGCAGAGCAAAGAACCGCATCAATCGACAGCAGCGATTTCAATGGTGACTTCTTTGAAGGAAGAGAAGATAGAAGGGTGCGAGGAATGAAGTTGTATTCCGTGCT
>CAJNJA010012941.1:0-12877 GCA_905231915.1 Symbiodinium necroappetens | reverse complement strand
ATACGAACTACGACATGAATCCATAAGGAATCTCTTTTTGGGTGAGCATGAAATAGAAGACTACTATCACCATTGGGGCCGATGTAAGGTCTAATGGCAGGCTCTTAGGGATACTGTTGTTTAGGAATAGCAGTCAGTCAAGGCCCACGGTCATTCGTACGTATTGCTGGAGCTTTGATCTGAGACTACAGTGAAGGCTACCTTGGGCGATAGCATTATCAGACAGACATGAATTCATTGTTGGAGAAATCATCTTTCGGAGTACCTGCGTGAAGGGTCGCAAGAATTGAGAATGAAGGCTTCTGCCGATATACGTACACTGTCTCCTCGGGACTTCAAAACCTAACGCTAAACTTGGGTCATACACCAGAAGCCTACACGTAGGAGGATTGGCGGCGCTCTATCGGCACCTCGCGGTAGTTCATGGAAGGGGGGCGGGGGTTAGCATATGTATGTATGTATGTATGTATGTATGCATGCATGCATGCATGCATGTATGTATGTATGTATGTGTGTGTGTATATGTATATATGTATATATATATATATGTCTCCGTCCGTCCGTCTGCACGTTCGGGTGTGTACATACACAAACGTACGACGTGACCATGAAGAAACCCCACCTTCGCAGTGGAAGCTCACGACCCCAGAGCAACATATTATATATATATATATCGTTATATAGTTATATATATATCTCTCTCTCTCTCTCTCTCTCCGTCCGTTCGTCTGGACATTCGTGTGTGCTGTGTGCACATACACAAACATACGGCCCCACTGAAAACTGTGACCACCTGATCGTGCACTGGACCCCACCTTCGCAGTGGAAGCTCAAGACCCAAAAGCAACATATATTTGGCACCATTTGCTCTCAATGCGTCAAGCCGCAAAACAGAAGATGCCAGCCCCAAGATAGCTGCCCAACATCAGCAAGAAGGCCTGACCTGGGGCTTAGCATTCTGGATGAAATTTCAGAGGTCGGGCTGAAGCTCTGAAAAGGGCTGCGATGATCGTTTTTCAGACGAGCTGCGGGTGTTTGACAAAGACTCATCTGTCTGAACAAAAAGAGTGGCTTGAAAAATGCCATGACTTTCACCTTCAGATTAGCGGGTCGTGGCCTGAAAGAAGCCATGGACTGTTCTAGGGGTGCCTCACATATCTTGGGGCTTGAGGTTGCCGACTGCCTAAGCCACAGGCTTAGCCAAGTCAGACTTGAAATGCCCCACCCTGAAACATCGCAAGAGAATCTTTGCCTAGCCGTCCGAATGAGGGACGATGGGATACGTCCGCACTTGCTCTAGCACAGGCGCGGGACCTTGCCTCCCATAGATCTGCTTGTGGTGTCCGTGGGTCTGCTCGAAAGTAGGAATACGATCTCCCTACACTATAGCCCGATGTAGCACCCTTTAAAAACACAAACTTCCATGCCATATTCGAATTGATTTACCATTGGATTCTAAATGACCCTGTAGACGCAGTTCTTTTTGAAGTCTCCGTGTGGTTTGCTGAAGCTGAAGCGAACCAGCGGCGCTCTACAAAGAGCGGCTTCACGATCAGCGGCCCGTCAGGGTTCGCCTTGGCTCAGAGTACGGATGCTGCTGGTGTTGCAGGGGCCCTTTAAGGAATAGGTAGAGGGCATATTGAGAAAGCATATGCGGTTCTGCCTGAACGATCTCGGTGTCGTACATAGCCGGACTTGTGCCAGAATCAAAACAAAATAGATGCTGTGGTGATAGCGGTGTGGCAGTAATCGGAGATGTCGAAAAGAAATGCAAAGGTAGCTGCGCCGACTTGCAGAAGTAACCCTACACGATCATACAAGCCCAAGCATTCGGGCTTCTGGTACATCAACGCCGAATACTGGGTTATGCTCACCCAGTTCGCAAGTTCTCACCATGACAGCGTCTCTCCACCCAAAAGCGCTCTCATCCCTAAACTTACAAGCCCATCTGCACCAAGCCCGAACAACTTGCTTTTCGAGATCTTGTCTTCACAAGGTGGTCAAGAACTTTAGTTGTGCAGGTCGGGTAGGCTGCCGGGGTTGGAGCTTGTGTTTCAAGAGCCTGTCTTCCCTGTTCCCCTGGGCTCAACGATATGCTGTCCCTGTTGGGTGGGACCCTGCATACGATCCCATCTGAGTGCATCTGTTTCGGGAAACTGCCATGTGCACCTTGAGAGCAGGCTTAGCTACCCAATTCTTCCGGGTCGCTTTGCGAAAAGCGGCAAGTTCAAACACGCACCATAGTCGAGACCTTTGGGCGTTGCGATTGCGATATTGAAGGGCTCCAACCTTTGGGTGTAGGTTTAGTGTTGACATATAGCTTAAACCTTTGGCCCTAAACACAGACCTGAATAAAGATGACATGCGCATCATGATGTTCGAACGGCAGCCTTTTTCGCTCACAGTATCGGCCGGGGGTACTGATCTCTTTGCATCCTTGGGCCTGTATGATGCATTCTACGGTTTAGACTCATGGGCACAGGACATGGGCTACCTCCGTGTGAAGCTTCCGGACTTGGGGATGGAGCATCCGAGGGATTGTTGCAGTAGTCACTAAATGCTTACTGTTAAATCTGAAAGGAATTCATCAGCTCAGCTTCCGGGTACTCAAAAAGGCAGGCGTTGATGCAATAACGAGACGTACGTAGTCATGATATACTCCAGGAGTGCAACCATCCAGCTTAATTCAACCGCAGGCTTGCATCGTCTGCTAGTCACGTAAGCCGCAAAAGAAATCTGAGTCATCTGAGATAGTCTGAGAGCAAAGCAAGTATGGTGGCGACCACCTTGGCTGTTATGTGCACTGCTGACTCTGTGAGGACCATATGGGCCACGCGGAGATTTTGTAGTAGTTGCATTGCACCAATATGTGTTCCGCACCAGGAGCTGTTGTGCACCTGCAATGTCCGACCATGCAGGTCTCAAGATGCGTCAAGTGCCACCGCAGAAAAAATCGCAGAAGCAGAGTTTGAACTGAATGTGCACGACATTGTCAAACGCAGTTCAGGACACGTAGTTTAGGCTTCGATGACCCGCTCCGGATGCATCAAAATAGGGGAGCGCATGCGTCCATGTCATGGTTTACAGCGATTAATGATGGACGAAAAGGAGAGAAGTTCTGAAGGGTAATCGTGGTTGAACATGAGAGCAATGTGGATCCAAGTAACAAAAGGCAATGCGGCCGGTGCACAACAACATTGGGGAAGAGCAAGGACTCACGCCGTTTTCGACTAGTGAACAGCAACCCATCAAAGGTTCCTAAACCGGGAGGGCTAGTCTGGCTGGTTGGCGACTTGAACCTCGCCCGGAAGCCCCGGACCCTAAACAGCCGAAGGAAAATCTGAAGATTAAGTGGCAGTACAAGGAGTGGGGGCACAGGTAGTTTTGACATGTCTTTACAAACTGCAAGGGAAACACGATTGCAAGAACCCTACCTCATGAGGGACGGTGCCTGGCACGCAGGTTACCGAACTTGCAAAAGGGGCCTGGGTCAGCAAAGTGTACTGATTGGCCTCAATGCCAAGAGGAATTGCTGCTGCTACAGTATTTCGCAGGATCTCGGTTTCGTCAAACTAGTGGGGAATTCCATCTTCTTGTGGCAAGCTCTTGGGAAAACTCATTTGCATCTTGCTTTGTGTCAAGTTGAACATTGAACATGCTCTGAATAAGAATCACTCGATGCTGCAAGTGTTAGTTCCCCGATAGCCAGACGCAAAACAAGACCCTACACATGGGATTTACCCAAGAGCTTGCCACAAGACACTTCACTGTAATACTATATCGCATTCCCCGCTAGCTTAACGCAAAACAACACCCTGCAAAAAGGATTCCCCCAACAGCTTGACACGACAGAGCCCGTGCAAACAGCATTCCCCGATGCTTTGATGCAAATCAGTATTCTGCCAGGCATCTGGCAAACAAAGAACATCGCTAACAAGCACAACACCCGATTATTGTTCATAGGATAGGTAGCTGTTGACTGACAGGGCCTTGTGGTGCCGCCCTTGTCCAATATGGTTCTGTCTCACAATGGCGAAAATGCAGCACTGGGCCATGAAGAGGGCCGTGCAAAGCCTACGCCAGGTTAAGCCAGGCAGCCCAACCTTAGCTCCTCGCGGCATTTCTGCTAAGACCGGGGCTGCTCTGACTGAGATGTGCTTTTTAGTTGCACTGGGCGTCTACCCTTGAGGTGTACATGCTCCTAGCGCTCTTTTTGAGGGGGGGAGTCATGGGCCCCACGCTCAGGTGACAAGTTGAGAGCCTTAAGCACCTCTCCTGTGAGGCCCAGAGGGCGAAGAGGAGGGTCGGAACCGGGATCAAGCTTTATGTTTATTACCGCCCTGATGATGATGATGATGATCACGCTGGATTTCGCACGGATGCTGCGAGTTGTTGTCTTTATTTCTTTCGTTCTGTCTTTCTGCTTCCTTCTTTCCTTCCTGCCTGGTAGCTTCTCTGGCCCCAGCCCACCCACATCAAAAAGGCATGCAAACAAACACAAACTCGCCAAGAATGGGCCGTCAATAAACACAGATTCATGACAGGAATGCACATGCAGTTATCAGGTTCCACATCATACGCGCTGCTTTTTGTGGTGGTGAAAGAGCTGACTACTAGAGGAAGCACGTGTACTTCCCGACTGCAAGGTCATGGTCCAGCCGAGTCGCAACACTCGCAGCTGGTTCGAAATACTCCTTGCGGCTTACAGATGTGGAGCGTGCTACAGGGCATGCCCCGGGCATCTTGTAACACGATTTTTGGGCTTTCCGTTCTCTCTCCCTCCTCTGAAGGCGCTGCTTACAGATAGCATCAGCAATAGTGCAGCAAGTCATGTTATAGCCCTTCCTAAACACTACTGTAGCCGCTGGTCCGGATGGCGCTCTGGGCGCAAAACACAAAATGGGGGTCTGGGCGGGGAGCAAACTTCAGTTGCATGAGAGATCATTAACGGAAATGGGATTAATGATGTTGTGCATGCATTAGCTCCCGGCCGCAGGTGTAAAGTGTGGAATCCCAGCAAAGTGACCCCGACCAGGAGCGCTCCCGACAAAAGAGTGAGAATGGACTGAGCTCTGACACTTTGCCAAGGTCCCCAAGAAGAAACTCCCGGCACCCAGAATTGATTGCAACTGCTTGAACCCCAAGCGCATGTGCGCCCTGAAGCCTGGATATCCCTCTGAGACACCCACAAGATTCTCTGCCCAGGGACAGAAAGCCACCTAGGCCGTAGATGCCGCGCTCCATGAGGTCCGGTTCCACCCTGAGCGTGGTTTTCCAATCAGTGTGGAAGCTTCCAGGGCAAAGATGGAAGCTCTTCTGGATTGTTTGGGGTTGTCTTGGGCTTTCAAGGATTTCGGCGGCTTCATGTCTATTGCCTTGGGCTTGGCACTAAGGGTGCAGGGAGTGCAGGCTCCGTTTTTGTCGACTTGAGCTGGGCTGTCGCTTGCAAAGCATGGAGAGCCAGCACAGGTCCTGTCACTGCTTTAGCACACCCACCCAGCCTTTGTTGGTAGCCCCACTGCCCCGAAAGATCGCATGCTGCAGCGGCTTGTTGGAGTAGGGGTGCAGGACATGTCCACTGGCCCGTGTGGGAATTAAAAGGCATTGGCGTTGTAGATCGTAGGAGTCCCTCGTCAAGATTCCGTCGGTTCATGTCACTTCGCTGCGCTTTCAATCCTGGGCAAGTTGCGGAGCCAAACGCCGACCTCTCTGTTCGATTGGTACAGCCGTTTCCCCATGCAATTCTGAACCTCCACACCGTCAAACATTCACGCCCTAAGTTTCTTCATCCCACCGGGATCATCACGCTTGTTCCACAGCAGGGCGCAATGTCACGAAGTTGCGGAGATCCTGGGGTATGAGCGTAATGGCTTGATTACAGGGCCTGATTCCTTCGTCACGTTTCATTACGACCCGTATCATGCACCAAGCATCTGGTTGATGCTGACCACATCGAGGAAGCACTTCGGTGAGTTGCAGAAGAAGAGCCAGTACCTCGGGCGAGGGTGGCCCTTTTCTCGGTTCCGACGTGGGCACTGGGCACCCTCTGTGAAATCGAGCATGAACCGTCATCAACCGAAGCAAACCCAGTTATGCCCTCACATATGCTCTATCCAACCAACTACCCGGCCCTTTGCATCATGACATGACAATAGAAAGTGTTGTGCATCGTGTGCTGGTCAGAAATTTTCAGAGGCATCGGCCCATTCCTGGGTGGTAGTTCCCGAACAGCTGACCATGTTACCCTATACTCCTGAAGGCTCGCGTTGACTCGGCTTAAGGGGTGAAAAACACAACTGTGAATAGATGATTACATAGATGTAAATATCAAAACATCAATAATTAGAGAACGAAAGGCCGAAAGCGGTCGGAGCGCGACACCTATCCATCCATACATCCATCCATCCAGCCCATTCCAACCCACTCCATCCATCCACCTACGCATCCATCCGTCCTTTCATTCCCACATCCGCACCTGTTTAGATAGATCCTCATATAAGCCTTTTCATAGACCGCTCTACAAACCCTCCACCAAGATGTTTCCGCCCCTTCCATGTACCGGCAGGATTCAGGACCACTGCCGAAAAGCTTCCCCCATGTGCTGGCAGGAGACACCCCGGCAATCAATTTGGCACCACACCCACAGCACCTGGACATGCCGCGTCCAGCGAGAAGGTTGTCAGTTCTTCGAGGCAAACATGAGGCCAAGGTAACAGAATCAGCAAAGAAGCGCATTTTCCGGAGGATGCGGACATGCCACTCACACCGAGAGAGTTGTCAATTCCGAACACGAGTCGTCACGGTCCAACACAAGCAGCGCCAGTTTTGGATGCATGGCGACTCCCGCGAGTCTTGCCCCGTGCGTTAAAGGATATTAACTTTGGCTGCTTATGACGGAAAGACATACTCGAGCACGAAAACCTCACATCAGGCCAGCCATCAAACATCGATCGATCCTGCAGAAACCACCTGAACAGAGAGACAACCTTTCGCAATGCTGTCGACAAAAAGCAACAAGACAAAGTCACTAAATAAGCAAAGACAGATAAACAAACCAGTACAGACGGTTTTGACATGTCGGCGGGCATTTTGGCAGGTCGGGGTGTGCTTTTGGCATGTGGGCGCATGTGCTTGACATGTCGGCACAACATGTGGATTTTAGTTTTGGCATGTCGGCACGTATGTTTTGGCATGTCAGCGGATTCTTTTGCAAATTAGTCACATTCAAACTCCCCCAGTGTTTTTCTTCCTTCTGGCGCGTTTAATGTTGGCATGTCGGCGCGTGGTTTTTGCATGCACGTCCGTGCGCAATTCTGGCATGTCGGCGGAAACCCTTTCTTTGGCATGTCCATGTGTATTTTTCAGCATGACGGCGGAAATAAGTTTGAATGCCGACGAGCGGCGTCCCAGATAACAAACAGATATAGAAGGACGGACAGACGGACAGACCGACGGACAAACCCACGGACAGACCTACGAAAAGACAAGACGGACAGACGGACGGACGGACAAACAGACGGAAAGACGGACACACACTCACTCTCACTCACTCACTCACTCACTCACTCACTCACTCACTCACTCACTCACTCACTCACTCACACACACACACTAAGTCACGCAAACAAACAATCAAACAAACAAACAAGCGACAAAACAACACAAACACACACACGCACACAACAAACAAGCAACACAAACAACCCAACACACTAACTTACAAACAGGAAACCAAACAAACAGACTGCCAGACACACGCACACACACACACACACCCACACACACACAAACACACCAAAAATTACTTGTGTATATCCACCCATCCATGCACAAATTCATGTATACAACTTTACGCAACTAGACGTGCAATGCCGCTTATCAGGCCCATCGTAACCCACTGCTCGCAAGCACGCTGAGGAACCTCTATGATTCTATGATCTGAGCCATCTCCAATCCGTAAAGATTGGACCCAGACACACTTGGCAACTCACGGCATAGTGCTGAATACCGACACCATTGCACAGCATCCTGGTTGTGACAGTACAAACCACTGAGATAGCAAAAAGGCAAGAAACGCGCAGCCTTGTCATGTAACTGTCTGCAGTTTGTAGGAAACTCCTCAATCTCGTCCCTCGGTCCTGATAAGAAGCGCTAGGTAGACAAGCTCGCATCCCAGCTGCGGCGACAGGAAGAGCGCAAGCAGGGCTGTGAAAACTCCGGAGAGATAGACCCACCTGGGGCTCAAGGTGCTGCTGTCCCGAAACAGTTCGTCGCCTGTCGCCCTGTGATATCTAATCCATACTCCAGGTCCGCATATACACTCCTCAGAGCCGCACATGCGAAAAACCGAAGCTTCTCATACTCCATTCCGTTCATCTTCAAGAGTCCGCAAGGTCGACATCCCAAAATCCCAAGACCTAAAGCTTTCGAATTCCCTGAATCCCAGTTCTGTGAAAGCCCACGGAGCGAAAGGGCAGATTTTTTGGAAGCCCAGAACATCCGCGCGGAAAGTCAAGGGCGTCGGCAGCCTCAATGCAAGAGGTGCTTGGTAGCAGAAAAGTAATTAGCTGCGGCGGACGAAGAAAGGAACGGATGACCACACTGGTAACAATGCTGCTTGCAGTACTTGCCACCAACCTCTGTTGTGAGATGTTGGTACTTCTCCATGCAAGTACTTCTTAGCCAGTCTGGGGATGCTCGGGTCAGTCGGGACTACGGACCCGGACTAAGCTGGAACATGCCACATGCCAGAAGCCCACAACAATTGATTCATCACCAAAACCTGCTCCCACAAATTCTAGGGATGTCTATAATAGTCATGCACCTGTACTTGGTTCTCTTCCTCATGGGCCTCAGACTTCACTTAGTGATATAACGGGACAAAAGTATAGATTATCTGTAACTAGTGCAAACCTGCCCCTTGAACTCCAAGAAACCAGCCGAAGGCTCCCAAGAAGAAGACGAAAGAGGCCTCGGGGAAAGGACATGGATTTGGGTTCAGCACGAGGACCACCGGATAGGGTTTGGGGTGTGAAAAGCAGAGATACAGACGGTTTCGCACACGCAAGAGGGGTGGAATTTCGGTAAGTTGTGAGTCTTTACTAAAGGTTGACGACACGCGGGTTCATTTGGAGCTGTGCGGGAAGATTTTTGTTGGACAGTGCTGAGACTTGCATGCCTGTGCCAGGGCACATGCGAAACGCAAAGGTGTCGATTTGGGCCAGTTGTTGTTGCCGTCATTCTCCCGTCCAACCCGTTGCTCCAGAAGTCTATCTTGCAACTGTTGGATATTGTAGCCCTGCCCTTCGAGTTGGCTATCGGCCGGCTCATGACATGATGCCTTCTCTGCCGAAATGCAGCATACCCTTCATGGGAGAATCGGCGATCTCGTCTGAAATAGGCAGATAGGACGACTGCTCACGTGCGGCTGAAGAAAGCCCTGTGGCATGTCACATGTGTTCTGCTGTCTTGCGCAGGAGGCCAGAAGAAACGGAACCCCAGGAGAAGCCTTTCAGAACTCAGTGCTGTAGAAGACTCGATTGAGTTGTCTTCAGTATAGCGCTTACTGACAAAGCATGAAACCAGCGACCAGCTTGACAAAGTCACACTTGGGACATTCAGGTGGTCTTTTTACGAGAGAATTCAAAATATGCTCGAATTAGCCGGCTCGTGGACTTTCCGATGATTTAGGGCTTTACACGTTTTCCCCGGTGTTTCGGTAGGATGAGTTTTTGACTGTGTTGACTTGCAGTTCCTGACCTAGCATGGAGTGGCTGCTTTGGGCTACGAGCCACGAGCCACTACATCGCCGAATCTGAGGGCCTGCTTCCAGAGTCGACCGTGCAACTGCACGAAACTACTTGTCCATGGCTCACAAGCAAGCACAGGCGCCACACAAGCCCAGCAGGTAAGCGTGAAGGGCCAGCCATACTGGAAGAGGAGGGAAAGCACCTACTCCAGGGTCAGCATGATTTCCTTTTTGCAGCAGGAAGCTTCATTGCAGAAAGCAGAACCCTTGAAGCAGGTCACGTTCAAAAAGAGTGCAAGCCAAACTCCAGACCCTGAACCGTCATCAGGAGTACTTGCAGACTTACAAGCTTTCTACCGCTCTTCTCTGGCCTTCCATCGGCCGGGTGTCCTCCAGGTGTGGGAGAAGAACCTCTGCAACATGACGACAGCAATGCCCAGCATACCTGCCCCGTACACAGCATGGAATCCCGGAAGAGACGAATGGATGAAACAGGCCGAATAATATCAAACCACAATGAGGCAGTAGAAACAGAAGCAACGATACCTGGTCATTGCAATGCCATATGAAAGCAGCGCTGCAAAGCACTGACACATGCAATCTCCGTGAGATACCACAAACGATAAGAATAACCTGACAGGAGCGTTCGTGGCTTTCAATATCCCAGACAGACATAAACAAACACAGGCATTTTGCAATTGCGGGCCCCTTGCTTACACAACTTGCTGTAGGAATCGAGATTGCTACGTTTGTTGTCAGAGCGGTTCTCAGAATTCATGAAGCTGTATGGCTCAAACACCAGCCTGCAGTGCCGACACTACGTTCTCCATCTCAGGCCACAAACCCTTCAGCCCCGAACCCTGCTAAAGTCAATCAAAGTATCTGACACTTGGGGTTGCTGTCCGGGAACTTATATTAACAATTGCAATACAAGTTTGCCGTTTGGTAGCTAGTGAACTCCGTAGAAGAACTGACCAGAAGACCCCGGCAGCCAAAGGGCACGTCGAAGCGATCTACGGGCTCCGACCTGTCCCACAATTTCGACTTGGCACGTTCGTCCTTCGAATTGTTGCAAGGTGTACAGTTTATGTTTTCGGGGCTCAGGATTGAAGGCTTTAGGCTAAAAGGGGTTAATTACTAAGCCTTTGTTGACACTCCCGCTCGGATGCTCCGGCCAGGCTTGGTGCGACGATCAAACAAGTGAGAAGAAAGACAGGCGATCATGTGGGCGACAAACGACAAAGGCCCAGTGCACCCCCATAAATTAATGCACCGGCAACATTGATCGCCTCAACGGATGCTTGGGGGTTAGGCTTTACGCTTTACAGTTTAGGGGTCTAAATAAGGACGCACAGGATATACCCGCAAGTGACCCTAGACGTACGTTCAATGGGTTTCTCTTGGGGATTTCCCATTGGGCTTATACTGCGAGAATCTCCCATGTGGTCGGAGGAGCAGGAAACGAAACGCCTTGAACTCCTGAAGGAGGGGTGATGCTAATTTGCCACGATGCCACCTTCATCTACATCAATTTCAGATTTCAAGCCGCAAAGGTCCGAAACCCAAGAACATAAAGCCTCAAAGAATTCCAAACTCAGGTTTTGGGTGTACCTGTCACGGGGTCTATGGCTTAAGGTGTAGAGGCTCAAGCGTGAAGGTTCCACATGACGACCCTGAACTCCTTCAAGCGCAAGAGCTGATGTAGGCACATTCGGGCTTATAAGCAGCTACACCCATGCTGTGGATTCAGGCAGCTACCCAGGTTCGATCCCCCGACATCCGGCCTGAACGTAGAACCGAGAATTCACATCGGATCACAAAGCCGGCACTCTGAAAGAAACCCCTTTATCCAAAACCCCGAAAGTCTTAAATACCCAAATCCGAAACTGGGTCGCATCCCCCTAGATCTTCAACCTCGAGATGCGCCAAGTCCCTACAGTTATCCCTGAACCTTTACATCTGAAGTCCGAGTTCCCAACCCCCTTGCCCCTAACATCCCAAACCGTGTCCATGTCCACCGGCGACTTCTGCCAGAGCCGTCCGCTGGCGCGCAAGCTGCTGGCCACGGAGATGCCTCGGACGATGGCAGTGTCCACCTGCGGCTTTGGGCTTGACTTGGGTTGAAGGCTCGGCCGGTTCAGGTTTCACGACTTCTGGATTTCAGCAGAGGGTTTTCGGTGATCGAGCTTGCTCTAACGCAAATGGGACTCGGACTTGTGCACGGCTTCATTGCTTGCTGCGCTTGCGAGCGGGGTTGCTTGGGCACGAGGCTTACATCACTAAACACTCCGGAGGATTCACTAAACAAGTAACAACGCAACACGGCGTTAAACGTGCTGGGAAAGTTTTTAGTATCAAAGCTGAAGACTGGCATGCTGCAAAACCGGTGTCTTGAGTTCAAGCGAAAGCCGTGTTTGCAGCATCTATGTATGCAGCTGGCGAGACGAAGCAAATCGCAGCAATATCCACGAATGAGATTCGAGATCGCCAGTAGACAGCCTCATGTAATTATCCATCACTACATTCCCTAAGCCTGTCTCCTTCCGGCCCAGTGGCATTCGCAATTCCGGGGCCGGAGTGTGGCGTACAGTGAGGGCAAGTGCTAGTAAGTTAGCCCAGTCGCACTGATGCTGATGGACATAGAACAGGACAACAAACTAAAGCTGTGTCAACGCGAAGCTGCTAGTGTAGCTATAAAATCCTGTCATTCGAGCTAGGTGTGTAGTGAAGCGATGCGCAACCTCCAGCACCTTCATGGCTTCCAGCTGATTTTGCCTTAGCGCGCCCAAGAGCAGAGGGATCGTTCGCCGCAGGGGTCCACAGAAACTCCATGCTGTTCGCACTGGCCGAAACTCCGCGGTCACCAGCACAAACATCCCGCCGCATGGTTTTTTGTCGGTGATTGTTTTGTGAAGTTGTGTTTTCGCTACAGTTTTAAACAGATTTCAATGTTGTTTTGGGTAGGAAAAAAGTGCTACGTTTTGCTTGAATCCTAGGAAACGTGTGGTTTCAGCACGATTTCGGGTCCCATAAAAAATGTTACATCATCGCACGGTGAAAGTTACGAATTCCTCGGTATTTACAGGCTTTGGTGTGTTTGAAGCTTCAAAGTAGGGGTTTTCCGCGGAG
>CAJNJA010012939.1:0-12878 GCA_905231915.1 Symbiodinium necroappetens | reverse complement strand
ACTACTCCTACTCCTACTCCTACTCCTACTCCTACTACTACTACTACTACTACTGCTGCTATTTTTATTATTACTACTACTAATACTACTACTACTACTACTACTACTACTACTACTACTACTGCCACTGCGACTGCGACTGATACCGTTACCGCTATTTTACTACGCACGATTTGCCGGTATCTCATTACTATGCAATATTCACTACAACCTACTCACTACTTACTATGCATTATTTACTACTTACTACCACACTACTAGGACTACTTTACACTTCTTTCTACAAACAACTTACTACTACTACTACTACTACTACTACTACTACTACTGCGGCTACAAGCCCCCCATCCCCACCCCGTCACCGTCTTGCATTCGCTACAACTGCCGTGAAGATGGTGAATAAATTTCCGCATCCCGACCCCGGCACCGTGCTGCATTCCCAAGCCAGCAGGACAAGGAGATGATCGACGATCTCGTGTCCAAAATGCCCGGAGGCTCATTGATTGTCAAAAGTCCCATAGATGCGAAAGGCCCCAAGCACGGGAAGTTAGGGTCTTTAAACCTGAGCACCTAGATTAGATTTACTTGCCGACTACCGGCCCCATACCCAAGACGTAGAACGTTTACCATCAAAGATTCAAAGCCCGATCAGTTTCAAACCCGAAATATCGGTCAGGTTTTATCATTTCAGAGGCTTTTGGGTTCCGGGCTGGTTCACGGCCCAGGGACTGATTTTTGATTTCGGGCTTATGTGGCATCTTGTCTGTAAGGCCCTGGGGTTTACCGCTTGGGGTTCAGGGACGTCTTGGGCGTAGTGAAGGGGCCTTAAGTATAATTAATTACCTACACAAAAGAAGGTAAGGCTTCTATAGTCTATACAGTCTATACTGTGGAAATTGCTCTTATGGTTTGACAAAGCTGGGCATTCTTATCCCTCCCATATATATATACATATATATATACATATATATATACATGTATATATATATATATATACATGTACATATGTACAAAAGTCCTTGTGGCTGTGCGACGTTTTAGATTCTAAGTTTAGGCTTTGACACGTGCAAGAAATTTGCGATTACTTGAATTCCGGCAGGACGTCGGGGTTCTTTGTTCAGCCCTAAACGTACTCTGCGCTTTTGATGCTGCAAGTTGAAGCTTTCTGAGGACATAACGTCTGGTAAACCCTAAACCCTGAGCCTTGAAGCGTGGGTTTGTGAGCGACGAACGGTTTAAGTCCTTAAAACTCAAGATGCTTACAAAGAGCGCAAAACCCTAAATCTTTTTTCAAGTGGAACTCATCTGATGGAATGCCTACAGAAAGCGCGGGTTTTACAGGATTTCAACCTTTTCGGGTTGAGGGTTTACCTAGAGTTCTTGAATCTTGGGATTAAGGCCTACATAAACCCTAAACCCTAAACACTAAAACCCTAAACCCTCAACCCTACAGGGTTCAGGGTTGGAGAGCTGAGACTTGCAGCAGCTTGGAGACTAGGGCTGATGTGACGTGAACTTGGACGCGGTTTAATTTAGGGTTTAGGGTAGGGTTTAGGGTAAGGTTCAGGCTAAGTTCAGGGCTTAGTGGTTGTGTTTCCTTAGTTGAGACTAAGCCCTGTGCATTGGGACTATGATCAATTCCACTATTCTTGCGTTCATAGTATACAATACCTGTACATATACATACATATATATAATATTATATATATGTGTGTGTAAACACAAATTCGCATACACATATGTTAAGGTGCGAACGAAAGTACGCAATTAAGGTTGGTCTGTTTGTTTACTTCTCAAGAGTGGCATTCCGCTATTCCTAAGAAGAGAGAGGCTTTGGTACTGCCCCCCATGCAGGAACAGTTGAATAATTAATCTTCATAATGGAGACATGGGAGCACTGCAGACCAAAACGGAAGGAAGCAACCACATCCCCGGCCAAAGATGCGGAAAGATACGCGGCCGACCAAGTGGTGAGGAATTTCCCCAAGCTGGGCGGGTATACCAGGTTCTCTGGCGCTCACGCCGCAGAAATGCGGGCCGCTGACACGCAGGCCGTAAGACGAGAGTTGCAATACTGCTCAGATGCCGGCACAGAAGATCACAAAGCCACACTGGGATTCAAAAAGCCCAAATCTAAGCCCCGAAACCCCAAAACACCAAAACACGAGTAACGCCGAAGATCCCTAAACCCTAAACCCCTAAAATGAAGCCCTAAGATGAAGTCCTTGCCAGGCTTCGCAGAGGTGAACCGCTTCGTGAAGAGCAACATTGCTGAGGCTTTGCGGACAATGCAGGCGCAAATCTCAAGGGGTATGCTTGGAAGTTCATGGTTATAAGTTATAAGTTATAAGTGGGTTACTATAAGTCCCTTATGTCAATGTGGGTTCTAGGTATAGTTTCCCTGCTTACAACCCCGCACATAGGTACCCAAGAACCTCCATTTGGGTTTGGGGTAGTGCAAGCAGGGCTTCGGATTCAGGTTTTTGGACCCTAAACCCTAAACCCTAAACTGCCCTAAACCCTAAGTTCAGGTTTTTGGACCCTAAACCCTAAACCCTAAACTGCCCTAAACCCTAAATTCAGGTTTTTGGACAAGACCCTGCAGCTTCACGAACGAGCTGTTTGTCAATCATTTTACTTGGCGGGCATATGGGTAGTTCTCTAAACTCAGATCCCTTTTTTTGGGTTCCCCAATCTAGTACGGCGCCCTTATAAAGAAGGGCCCTAAAAGCGACCCTATGGCAGAGAACTGCCCATATAGGATCTTGCAAGTTCATGTTGTGCGGGAGGGATCCAACACACTGATTGGGTTTGGGGCGACTTTGGGTTCGTGAGTCTACTAGTGGGGCTTACATACTTACATTGTTTGGGGGGGATCCTTATTATGGTTGTAGTATAATGTACCTCAAAAACCCTTTTCTAATTATTGAGGCCTCCATAGTAGGCTACTGATGTCTAGTGCTCAGGATTTTATATGCATCAAGACCCGTGGACGCGGCGATCTTCAGCTTTGGATGTTCCAGTCCCCAAATCCCCCCAAAGCCCTCATTGTACCCCAGTCGGGCCTAGGTTAAGACGGCTAAGAATGCTTCTTCAAGAAGTCTCCCCGTGCAATCGCTGTAATCTAGAATGTTTGTCGCCATTGGCCTAAACCACCACTATAACTACCAAAGCACAATGAACAAAACCAGCAAACAGAACCCCACACACAGAAATCCTGAAACGTGAATCACAGCCCACATGCTAGACCCTAAACCTTGAAGCCTAAACCCTACGACCGTAAACCAGCACTGGCTTTCGGCCTACGCCGATGGCTTTCCGAGTTTAGCTCAAAGCTTCAAAGCCTAGGTTTTTGGGTTTAGAGTTTAGGGTTTAGGGTTTAGGGGTTTAGGGTTTGTTTTTTTGCTTTAGGGTTTAGGGCTTTGGAGTTTTTAGGTTGCAGCTGTCACGATTCACTCGCTGTTGTGCCAATTCTGCTGAGCTTGCTGCAGCCTTGGCGTGGCGCGGCTACCAACGCTTACTGAACAGATTGCTAGACCGGAAGCAATTACCCTAGGGGTCCGTGTGCCCGCATACGCTAGACTTTGACCTGAAAGTAATCCCCATATATAGGTATTTTAGGGCCAAAGTATATATGTTTGGATACATGGACCCTTGGGCCTTGGGGTTATCGCAGGCGCAAGACCTGTAGGCTAACACTGGTTGATTTGCGTATGTCCTACAGAACGCTGATCCCCGAACTCCACACCAAAACCCCCAACCCCTATCACCTGGACCCCAAGTAACCTACCTTTTCAGGGTTCCTTATACTATGATATATTCTATATTTATATAAGTCCTCAAAAAGGGTAGGTTATTAGGGTCAAGGCAGACCCTCAACCCAAGGCCCTTAGGGAAACTCGTATCGTAACCCTTCTAATGCCCTGAACCCTAAACCCTAAACCCTAAGCCTTAGCCCTAAGCCCTACACCCTCTAAACCCTAAGCCGATTCGAGCACCCTGAACGCTGAGCCCGGCTTTTGCCCGCCGAACTCAGCTCACGCAGGCCGCATTTACGTCGGATCTCGAAAAGCTTCTGCCGCTAGCCTGGTGTTTATAAGGTTTAGGGGTTTAGGGGTTTAGGGTTTGGGGTGGTTTAGGGTATTCGGGATTTAGGGTTAGGGCTTTCGGCTTCCTTGAGGCACTGATAGCAGGGTTCCTTCAAGGGCTACTTTAAGGGTGTGATGAGGGCTCCTCCAAGGGTCTTAGCATAGTTGAGGGTTTAGGACTTGGGACTTAAACCCTAAACCCCTAAACCCCTAAACCCCTAAACCCTAAATCCTAAACCCTAAACCCTAAACCCCTAACCCCTAAGGGTTTAGGGTTCCGAGGTTCTCAGGATGTCTGTAATTAGCGACAGATTTTTTTACGGCTAGTCGTCTGGGAGGTTTGATTGCTTTTAGGGCTTA
This sequence comes from Symbiodinium necroappetens, assembly GCA_905231915.1. Lineage (NCBI taxonomy): Eukaryota > Dinophyceae > Suessiales > Symbiodiniaceae > Symbiodinium > Symbiodinium necroappetens. The sequence continues at coordinate 8,430 of CAJNJA010012939.1, read as the reverse complement.
GGCTTGTAGTATATAAGGCTTTAGCTCCCCCTAAACCCTTAACAAAGCCCTAAACCTCTAAACCGTAACCCCTAAACCCTAAGCGCTAAAACCCCTAAACCCCCAAATCCTAAAGGATTTGGCATTGGGGTTTGGGGCTTCAGAGCCGCCCCACGCCCTTCGGGGCTTTGAGGTTTCGGACTGGGGTGGCCAGCTAGGATTCGGTGTGTGCTACCTAGTAGCAGCATGGGTAACCTTGAACCTTTGTTGGGTGTTACAATCTGGCTAAGGGCTATAACCTGTCAGCTGCATTTTTGCTTTCTCGCGAAAACAAGACCAATGCACACTGTCACAAAGATGCCACAGGCACAGACGACAACAATCGTGAATATGATAAAAGATAAATATAGAATATTTGCTGTTGCAGCTCAATGCACGCGCGACAAACAGACAAACTACTAGTACGATTCCGAGTGCTACGAATACGACCTGACCAGCCCTGAAAATTGCTGGTCTTCTGAAGTCTGTCCCGGCACAAGCAAGCCGCGCTGTCAAACGCGTATGCAATGGAAATACTTTGCATGCAGCATTTGTTGAAAGCACGCAGCGCACAGCAGCCTCGATCCAAGTAACTAACAACCTGGCCCTAAAGCCCGAAACTCTGCATCCCAACATCTCAAGACCCAGCCTGCCTCACCGACCGTACTTTCAAACTCGGAAGACCTTGCAAGTACGGTTTAGGGTTTAGGGTTACGGGTTTAGGGCATGTTTCAATGTCAGCATCCCACGGTGGGGTTCACTAAGATAAGAACCCGAACCAGGAGTGTCTAAGGCGTCAGGACTAAACACCAAACCCTGAGGCCCACACCCTGAAACCCTGAACTCACCATCAGTTTTGATGGTTGTCCCTGAAACCTTTTGGTCAGAAATCAGCCGTGGTTTAGCCTTGGCTTTGCAATGTCTTGGCACAGCCATGACCCGAAGCCTAAACCCTAAACCTTTCACCGGTGGGAGGGAGGAAGGTCATGAGCCAGCGGAAGCGACGTCACTCCTCCTTTGACGAGAGAGAACACATGTCTCACCTACGGGCTAAACCCTAAGCACTACACCCGGTGTGTGGGATACCTTGAAGAGGCTCTGGCGGGGTATAGCTGCATAGCTGAGGCAGTGCTTTTAGAGTTTAGGGCTTAGCACATAAGTAGAGTTACGGACCTGCTTTGAGGGTCTTAAGGTTACGGCCCAAGTTTGGCCTGTAGAGTCTAAAGTCTCCAGATGTGTAGAGTCTTCCCTAAGGGTCCATGTACCCAAATAGATATACTTTGGCCCCAAAGTACCCAAATAGGGACTACTTTAAGGCCAAAGAATAATTAATTTGGGTACATGGACCCTTAGAGTCTTACCAACCAGGACCACATTGGACAGCTGCGAGGGCGACCCGACGAACACGAACGACATGCCGACGGTCCACAGGTGGAGCTCTTTTCTGTCTTGTGGGTTTTTTTAGGCTCCTCGGGGCAAGGCTTCGGTTTTTGGGGGTTTAGGGTTTAGGGGGTTTAGGGGGTTTATAGGGTTTAGGGTGTGTTGTGGTTCCAGTGAGGGACCAGGAGAGCGCAGACTTGCTAGAGCCCTTGCATTTTCTTGGTTTAGAAGTTAGACGTCTCATGTACCTATCCAGGTGGCCTCTTTTAACGGCTGTCCGCTCTTCCATTGCTGGGCAGTTGTCGTCCCCACCCACTTTGTCGTTGCTCTTCGTCATTTCAGCTTCACCCTCATCTCACATTGACATCCACACCTATCTCGCCGCATTGACTTCCCCACCAGTAGTATTGCACCCGAATCAAACCCCAAACCCCCAAACCCCGCGACCCCGAAACCCCCAAACCCCAATGCCCCTGAGCTGAGGCGACAGTGGCCAGCCAGAGAAACCGGCCCAACCCTAAACCCTAAGCCCCCACCCCCACTTAGGACCCCGCCAACTACCCTCCAGCATAACCAGAATTGCAGTTATTGAGAACCATTAGAGCTCTATTTGCAGGCCACCAACTCCAAATCTTAAACCTAAACTTCTTTAAGACTAGTAAGCCCTGAACCCCAGATCCTAAAGATCCTAACCCCAAACCGCAAGCCTTAAAACCCAATTAAAACCCAAGCCGCAACCCTGATAAGACCTCTATAAGACCCCTACTTGGAGGTTCATGGGTAGTTATAAGTACGGTGATAAGTCCCCTAATATGGGTGACAATTGTAGTTGCCTTACCTATAGCCCCACTTATAGCTACCCAAGAACCCCCAAGTATAGATCCTTGAAAGGAACCCAACCCTAAACCCTAAATCCTAAACCCTAAACCCCTACACCCTAAACCCGAAACCTTAAACCCGAAACCCTAAACCCTGTTCTGAAAGGAGCCCTTTTAGAACCCAAAAAGTCCGACAACGCCAGGCAAGTCCATGACTTCGATGATTCCGAGCGCGAAGAGCCGGGTCTGACCGAAGGAGGTCTTTGGGGTTTAAGGTTTAGGGCTTGGGGGTTTGGGATTCAGGTGGTTGGGGTTTAGGGTTCAGATGGTTAGGGTTTTGGGGTTTAGGGTTCAAGTGTTTAGGGTTTAGGGTGTAAGGGTTTGGGTTTACTGGGTTCTTGTTAAGGGATTTTATTTAAGTTACCATAATGGGGATCTATAGTAAATAACAGGGTTTCCGCATTCTGGTAACTTAAACAAAGTCCCCTAGCAAGAACCCAGTTTAAGGTTTAGAGCTTAGGGTGTAGGGAGGTCGTGGTTTAAGGGATTAGGGTTTAAGTTACTTAACAGAGAAACCTTATGGTTTCCTATAGATCCCTGTTATGGTAACTTAAACTACATCCCTTAACAAGAACCCAGTAAACCCAAACCCCTAAACCCCTAAACCCCTGAACCCTGTTTCTTGAACGGTTCCTTTAAGGGTTCCTTTCAGGGTTTCTTCAAGGCTTCCTTTAGGGCACCTTCGAGAGCTCAAGGTTTCGGGTTTAGGGCCCCGTCGACGTGTTTAACATCTTTGCCGGAGGGTTTCGATTCAGGGTCCTCACTAAGGGTTCTGTAGGGTTTGGGGTGTTGGGGTTTTGGGGTCTTGGGGCTCGATCTCTTGGAAGGTGTCCCGTCGTATAGCTGTCTGGCAGGCCAGTGTAAAATACGTTTGCTTCAAAACATTTACTGCTGCTCACCTGCATTTCAGATCATTTCAGCATCTCCTGCCTTCATTCCAACCTTTGCCACTCCATTGTTGACTTCGAGGATCCAACAAATCGATGTCAAAATACGTAATGTGCAATGAAAGGGCTATAGTACCCTACTATCATAGACTATGGTACCTCACGACGAGAACCAGTATTCAAGCCTCAACAGTTCAAGTGCCACAAGATCCAGCATCAAAGAAACACAGAAGCTGCCGGTTTAGGGTTTAGGAAGGTCATCAAAGCCCACCGAATATAAAAGCCTGACAGAATAACTAGCACTATTGTTTCTCAAGGCTCCTCATTATATGCCTAGTATAACATACCCAGAACCTTTTCTCTAATTATTAAGGCCCCTCTAGTGCTTCAGCCCATATCAGCCGGACAGGTGGGCTTTCAGATGAGAAGGCAGTGGACGGGCAGCTCACTCTCAGTCGCGTCCTCTCCCTGTAGTGGACCCGGGGGCTCCATCTAGGGCTCCAGCTCCCTACTAGTTGGTTACCACCTGCATCCTGCAGTTTTTTTAGCGCATTTTTGGGCTAACCTTTCTTGGCACTAACGCAAAGAAGGCAGCAAAATGAGGTCATGCGTCGCAGCATGGGCCCCTAGGTCTAGTTTCTCTTACTTCCATGCAGTGTCATTGCATATCAGGGTTACGATGAAAATTGTGAATATGAGTCGTTTGTATTACGATTATTGTTACTATTACTATTACTATTAGTACCATAGTCATAGAGATACTAAAGATAGAGAGAGAGAGAGAGGGTGCTTCATTCTAGTATAATAATAAAGATACTAAAGGTAGAAAGAGGGTGCTACAGGTCATATAAGAATCCTGCAGGGTTGCTCGCTAGTAGCCTGCTACGTAGGCCGCTGGAGCCCGAGGGCCTTTCAAGTCGACGAGGCAGAAGACCCAAGTATATGCTATCTCAGTGCATGCACCCTAAGGGCCTTAGGGTTATGGTAGCTTAAGGTAGTCTTGGGTTTTAAGACGGGATGATCTTGTGCAGACTTCTACAGAACGTGCGAGTACAGACATGTTCCCATATACCCATAGGCTCCTTAGTAGTTCTTTTTTGGGATTACCTTATAGGATTCTTAAATATGACCCATAAAAAGGAACTACTTAGGAGCCTATGGGTACATGCATACACTTCCTAAACCCTAAACCCGCATCTTTGCACTTGCAGAAGGGTGCAAGCAGTCCCGCTAGAGCACCACCTGTCACAATCACGGTTTCTCATGGTTTCTGACTTCCACCGGCTTTGTAGCACAACAAACCCTAAACCTTCAACTAAAATGCTAGGGTTGCCTGAATGATTGCTCCTATGGATTCCTTATCATGCTAAGGCTAAGTGTTAAGGCCCCTACAATGCACCCACTACGCATTCATATTATTCCTTAGGGTTCCGTGCACTGCTGTATCCTGAAATATAGTGTAATATAACATAGTAAAAAGTAACAATATGTAATGTCATGTAATGTAGTGTAATGTAAGGTAATGTCATGTAATGTCATGTAATGTCATGTAATGTCATGTAATGTAACATAATGAAATTCAATATAATATACAGTGAAAAAGTACAACATAACATAATATAGCAATTTTTCGTGAAAACATATAGCAGAAGGAAATGTAATCTATTATACATTACAGCAAAATACAATGTGTTTTGTTCGGGCCGCTATAAATACACGCCCCAGGCCGCTAACCCTGAACAGGATAATGCCCGGACTCAGTCGCAGTTGAATAGGGGGCAGTACCCGACAGACAACTGTCTTCTGCCGTCGCTCTCGTGACCCTCCTAGGTGTATTTAGTTTGCTTGGGCTGTCGACGAGAGGGCACAAACTTTTTTTGGTTGAGGGTCTAGGATTGGGGGTGGAGGGTCTTGGTTTAGGGTTATGGGTGCCGTTTGTGTAGCATCGCGCACCTTCCAATGTAATGCCAGATTGCCAGGTAAAATCTATTCAGGACCCTTTTCAGGTACGTCCTTCAAGGACCCCTCAAGGGGTCCTTTGTTAAGAACAGTCTCCATGCAGCGCGACAGCCTGAAGGAAGTAATTACTCCATGTGCCGGGCCTGTCCTTTCTGGTGTTTCTGGAGCGGAACAGGGTTCCATTCGGGTGTTTTGTCTCCTAAACCCTATAAGCCCTAAACCTTGCAAAGTTCAACACTGGAAACCCTTCAAAGGACGGCGTCTCTCTGTTCTGTAGCTCATCCACATGCAGCAGCAAAGGCACCCTTGTCTGAGTGTGCTTCACAGCCCTTTAGGCCCTATGCTCCAAACACGAAGAACCTGTGGGTCCACTTGCCTACTAATTTAGAAGGCTCGGACATACGCTGTGTTCTAAGGGTCAGAAGTGGAATCACAGTCTTGGATTCGATAAGTCGGAAAGTTGCGGGAGCAGGTAGGATGCCCGCTGTATAGTGCGATGTACTTGGAGTCTTAGCGTAACATGTTGAATCAGATCGCAGTCACGGACCTAAACCATACGAGCCACCAGCAATCGAACACAAAAACATGAAGCCACTATCATAAAAACCTTGATTACATGAAGCTGCGAAAATCACAACAAACCTGACCCTTTAAACAGAAAGCCCTAAGTCTTGAACTAAACATAAAGCCCTAAGTCTTGAGTCCTTATAGGAACTGAAAAACAGTACCTTTCAGCTTTGATGCAAAAGCACGAGTTCCTCTGCAGCTGCAAGCCGTGAGGGCTGCCAAGCAGCTCGGCACGTGCCAAAACCTTGACGAGGTTTGTAGGTGTTTTCATGTCTTGAGAGGGTTTATTGTATTTAGCAGGGACTTTATGGGCAAGGGTTGTATGGAATTTTATGTGTTTGCGGTTTTTAAGCTGTTTGAAAACCCTTCCTCAGGGGCGGGGCTCTGCAAGGTGTTGTTCAGGTACGACGGCCTTACGGGCGGATGTGTAGACAGAAGTTGAGACCAAAAAGAACCCACGGCTTTCAACTTGAATAGCCCGTTTGCAGATCAGTGTAGGGCCAGACTTCCTCAAGAAATGCAAGACCTGGCAACTCAACCCCCCAACCCTTAACCCGGACATCCGAAACCTTAAACCCTAAACCCTAAACTTAACCCTAAACCCTAAGCATAACCCTAAACCCGATACCCTCAACCCTGAGCAGCAGGTGTCTAAACTCAGCCAAACCCAGGGGGTCCCAGATACCTGTCATAGTAGAAAGTAGGACGTCTTAATTTATCAGGGAGTTGCTCTGAGATGATTTGGGAAGGTATCCCCCCTATACGTACTTAGGACACTTAGGGGAAAACAGCATCATCTTCGTGCCGTCGGTCCATGTTCGGGTGTACTTGACTGTTCCTGTAGAGTTACCCTACTTATAAGTCCACTTATAACTGCCCATGAACCTCCAAGTAGACCCTAAACCCCTAAACCTTAAACCCGAGACCCTAAAGCCTATAGAGGCCTTAAACAAGACCTAAGAGGCTACCCTAAACCCTAGAAGCCCTAAGAGGCTACCCTGTAAAGGAACCCCTAAAGGAACCCCCATAACCCCACTAATAACTGCCCATGAACCTCCAAGTAAGGCAAGGCTTTCCGGACCAGGGCCTCTGAAATGAATGTTTGGGACTTTCCGAAACTAGGGGGTACCTTATTTTTGGGGGTCCTTATAATAAGGATCCTACTATGCAGGGCTACTTTTTTTAGGGTCCCCTATTTTCGGAAACCCCCGTTTGGTTCCAGGGGTTCAGGGGGCTTGGCCCGATAATTCGGAGAAACCAGAGCCCCCAAAGTACCCTGAACCCCTAAACCCTATAAACCGTAAGCCCTAAAGCCCTAAACCCCTAAACCCCTAAACCCCAAAGCCCTAAGCCCTAAACCCTAAACCCTAAACTCCTAAGTCTCGAAGGAAACACGCACATGCACCACGTCGGGTATCGAATTCGGTTTGGCCGGCCGAAGTGCCCCCAGAGAGCACTCGGACTTGCAAGACCTCGGGGCAGCAGCTTCCCACAGCAGTGGCCTGATGTAGGGGTCGGCAAAACTTCCAAAAAAGCATTCCTTACGGCTGCTGATAGAAATTAGAGTATCATACACCCCAAACCCCATTCTAAATATTAAGGCCTCTATATTGGCCTCTACTAGGCCCTAAATACCCCCTAGCCTGTTCAGCCATAGAGGCCACATCAAAGGGTACCTTGGGTGGTAGGGTTTAGGGGGGGTTGCTCCGAAATGCGGCTAACAGAGATCGTTGAGGATGTTTTCTCATATTCCCTGTATAATCGTGAGTAACATATACCCGGGGTGTTATATGTCACTAACATGAAGTAACTAGTATCTGCATCTAGAACGACTGAATATACATATAAATATAAATATAAATATAAATATATATATATAAATAAAATAAATAAATAAATAAATAAATGTATATATATATGTGAGAAGGGCCTTTGGGGTCTATTTGGCCACAGTGCCATTAATTCATTTAATTGTTTTAATTCGGCGGCCCTAGCCCCGAATTAAATGAATCAATTAATTAATTCATTTAATTCTTTTAATTCTGCGGCCCCAGCCCCGAATTAAATGAATTAACTCCGGCCCGCTTGCGGCAGCTCCCAGGCCATTTAAAGAATTANNTGAATTAATTGAACTAAATGAATTAGATGAACTAATTAATTAATTCATTTAATTCTATTAATTCTCCGGGCCAGGCCCCGAACTAAATGAATTAAATGAATTAGTTAATTAATTCTATTAATTCTATTAATTCCGCGGCCTCAGCCCCGAATTAAATGAATTAGATGAATTAATCAATTAGTTCATTTAATTCAAGTAATTCATTTAATTCTGTAAATGGCCTGGGATCCCCGAGAGGCGGTCCGCATTTAATTCATTTAATTCTTTTGATTCTGCGGCCCCAGCCCCGAGTTAAATGAATTAAATCCGGCCCCCCTTGCGGCAGCTCCCAGGCCATTTAAAGAATTAAATGAATTAATTGAACTAAATGAATTAATTAATTACTTCATTTAATTCTATTAATTCTCCGGGCCAGGCCCCGAATTAAATGAATTAATTAATTAATTCATTGAATTCTATTAATTCCGCGGCCTCAGCCCCGAATTAAATGAATTAATCAATTAATTCATTTAGTTCAATTAATTCATTTAATTCTGTAAATGGCCTGGGATCCCCGAGGGGCGGTCCGCATTTAATTGATTTAATTCTTTTATAATTCTGCGGCCCCAGCCCCGAATTAAAT
>CAJNJA010012938.1:0-10956 GCA_905231915.1 Symbiodinium necroappetens | reverse complement strand
GGGTTTAGGGTTTAGGGCTTATCATACGGGACCTTGCCATCTATCACGATTCTTAAGCTTCTTGGGTTGGGGCAGTTCCAGCTGTGCGGCCGTCAATGAGAAGCCGCCACCAGGGCCATCACCGGGTGGATAGTGCCCCGGCGGATAGAGGAACCATCGCTTCCTGGCGCGGTTGGGCTGTTTAGTACAGGGCCGTAGTAGCGAATGATGTGCGGATAAAGTGAGTGATGCTGGCAAGACAGGTTCACAAACCTTGATGTGGAGAGCTCTACGAAACATCACGAACTGCCCACTGACAGCGCGACGAGTTCCCATGAGGGCGGTCCGTCTCTCGTGCAAGGTACACAACTCCTATGATCCGCCAGTGTGCCCAGGGGGCCACCAACCCAACCCAGGAAATCTCTCCTTCAATCACCGGGCCTAACATAACTTCAATCCTGTCCATACGGACCAAACGACAGAAAATTAAGGCCACCTACCCTCAAAGCTTGAAAACCAACGCTAAGAAACAACCCACATCCATTAAATGCCTAAGCAAAAGAAAGCTACCGCCGTTGGCACCAACATTCCCTAACCGTACTACAACATACCCAAAACCTTCTTCTAGTTGTCAAGGCCCCCGTATGGAACGGTAATTACTCCAATATACCCAAAACCTCCTTAAGTGTGTAACTATACCACAATCACAGCCAATACTAGACCCAAACGCTGAGCCCAAAACCCTGAACCCAAAACCCTGAACCCTAAACCCCTAAACCCTAAACCCTAAACCCTAAACCCCTAAACCCTAAACCCCTATGAAGGCCCCTATCGTGTTTTTTGGGGCTCTTTTGAGGCCCAGCCGGTCCGGCCATGCACGGTCATCTGCACCGTGGCGCCGTGCGTGTGCCAGCCGACGGCGCTTCTGGCCCCACCGAGCCTCAGGATGGTGGGCTATCATTCTTAGTGTTACTAGTTCTATTCATATTTATTACTAAGATTTTTGTTATTATTATTATTAGTAGTAGTCGTGGTGGTGGTGGTGGTGGTGGTGGTGGCGTCGATGGTATGACTGTTAGGAGTATTAACTATTCGAATTCTTAGTGTTACTGTTATCATTCGTATAATGAGTATTACTAGCATTGTTATGATTTGTATCATGTCTATTGGTATCGTTATTGTCATTAGTATGAGTATTGCTTTAGACCTTCAGGCCTTTTTAGGGCCCCTTGCGGTTTAGGGTTTTAGGACGCTGGAGCTTTTTGTGGTGTTTACCTGCAACCGAAAAGACCTACCTTTTTTGGGTTCCTTATTATGGTTTCTATATATAGTTCCTTAAAAAGGTAGGTCTTTTCGGTTACAGGTAGGGCTTAGGGTTTAGGTCCAGAGCTTCTTTGGGGTTCTCGAGCTTTAGACCGGCAGCCCCGGATAGGTACCGGGTGGGTGCAGAGAGTGCTTGGGTACGGTTCTGTGGAAGGAGTGCTGATCGGGTTTAGGGTGTAGGAAGAGTGCTGATGATTCCGCGATCTACCTTCTGCAGCTCCCAAAACCTTTCGGCAGAACCGGTCGCAGAACTGGTGGCCATGGTTCTGCAGAGCCTCAGGACAACCCGCTGGAGCTCAAAAGGGCGAGCGCTAAGCTGCTGCACCAAGCAACATGTGCACTGCCACGGCCGTGTCGGGCACGGAGAAAGCAGACCCGTTCCATGAACGTATGACCTAGGCTGACGCTAGGTCAGAAGTGAAGATCCCAGCTCTGCGCACGCTCGCAGTATGGTTTGGTTGAGAACAACCCCCCTAGCTTTGCCTCAAGTTGAACAGGGCTGAACAAAACAAAATATGAAAAGTCAAACATCACCGAACACTATTCAGCAGACCAGAGTCTAGCAGAAAAGTTCTTAGACAAGATGCAGGGTGGATGTCCTCGCTGCCCGGCATGCCATCAAGCTTTAAGCCCATGTCCTCTGCGAGGCAAGGGTCTAAGGGTTTCTTGGTTTAGGGTTGGGTTTAGGAGGGCTTCAAGTGGCAGTGGGGGAATCCTAGAAGCTACGACCTGCGACGGATTAAGTGGCGAACGAAGGCATAGCTGGGCTCCAGGAACTCCGCATCATCGTAGATGCCTTTCGGGATGCTCATGATCATGTTGGGTAAGGGTCTAGGGTTTAGGGCTTAGCGGGTAAAGCTTGAAGCCTGTTGCACTTCGAAGATCGACCACAAACGAGGAAACTACGGCGAGGGCGCTTGTGAACGCAGAACTGCCCTGTAGTGCCGGCAAATGTGCGGGAGCTCACCTTGGTCCATCTCGCTCCGAAGATAGTCTATCAACCTCAGCAACGGGGGTATACCATACCTTAATTTTTATTGTCATCGAGCCTATAAGGGAAGAACCTTACTAATTCTTCAGGCTTCTAATCTTGAAGTTGATCTCTAGTGACTGTCGCGTCCAGAATGTGCAGATGTTTGAAGCATCGTAGAAACCCAAAACGAAGCAAGACAAGCTTTCCATGTTAGGATCTGCCACTAGGACACAAGGATTTGTGCTAGACACATGGGGTTTGCGCTAATCTGCCATGGGTTGCGTGTATGTTATATGTAAACTGGCTATTTCAACAACAACGGGAGATATACTCTATATATATATATACACTTACTATCTATCTATATATATATATACATATATATATATATATGTGAAGCGTAGTAGGATACTCATCATGTGAACCCTAATTCTTAAAACCACCCAAATTGGGACGCTGACCGTGCCGAGAGGCGGAATTTCTCGGGGACCTTCGCCTCGGTTTTGCGCGATGCTCCAGGAGTAGCCGACTCGCACGGTGGCGCCGGTCTCCTGCTCAGAGGCAGCGGCCGTTTAGCGCGTATACAGGGCTTGAGTTGAAGATTTCTTGCCTCTTTAAAGGTTCGGGTTTAGGGTTTAGGGTTTAGGGGGCATAGAGGGCTTGATGCAAATAAGGTAAACGTCTGCACGGCGTCTACGACCCGGGAGGGGTTAGAGGACCCCTTCAGCATGGCTGCATCCGCTAGCCCCTGTACCCCCTTGGCCTTGTCTGTTTCATCAGATTCCCCTTCCGATGGGACCCATGGAAAGATCCGCAGCACCGGCGAAAAGGATAGAGATGTAACGCTATCAATACGAATAGTAATGAATAGTAGTACTCCTTACCACTACTACTACTACTACTACTACTACTATGGATGGAGTCACAGCATGCGCCAGCTCGAGCCGAGTACTCCGACCCCTGAAGATCGAGCCAGAGGCTCTCAGAAACCGAAGGCCCAGAGCTGAAAAAAACAGCCTAAACCCTAAACCCAACCCCACCCCTATACAGCCTAAGCCCTAAACCCTAAACCCTAAACCCTAACCCGAAACCGTAAACCCTAAACCCTAAACCCGAAACCCGAAACCCTAAACCCTAACCCGAACCCCCCCCTCTACAGCATCGAAGCCTGAGCAGCTCGCAGCAGCGCTTCCTGGGTTAGCGCCGGCTGCCGCTCCTGGAGTCGGGGCCAAAAAAAAGATACCCGGGAAGAAGATTCATCTTCAGGGTCTAGGGTTTAGGGTGTAGGGTTTAAGGTGTAGACTTAGACGAACAGACCTACCTTCTAAGGGTTCCCTTATTATGGTTTCTATATATCATATATCATATATCATATATCATATATCATATATATATATAGAGAGAGAGAGAGGTAAATATAGCGTTCCTTAAAGGGGTAGGTCTTTTGGGCCACAAGTAGACCCTAAATATCCATTCTATGGAACCCATAAAGGCACCCACACAGTTGATGATATAATAATGCAGGATTTTTATCATCAACAGCAGTAGGTACTTTAGACCCTTTGGGAGAGTCAAACCAGCCCCCCGGACCCTCCATCTAGCCTCTCTGTGATCCGAACACCTTAAACTGCAATACGGCTGATGATATAAATCCTGAGCATTACCTTAAGGACTCTAACCATGGGCAGTACGGTATATTCCTTGTTCTGGGTAATGCAGGATCTTTATATCACCAACTGTAGGAGCCCTAGTTCCCAGAGACTCCAACGCCCTTTCATTCAGGAATCTACCCTAAAATGCAAGAGGAGCCCTAGTAAGGTTTAAGGTCTATTCCTGACTTAAGGAATTATGCCTTAAGCTGCAATAGGAACCCTAGCAAGACTTAAGGCGTCTATTCCTTCAGCACATGGGTTTTGGAGTCTCTGGAATACCCGTACAAGCACCCTTCCTCAAAGGAGCCTGTAGAGGAACCCTTGCTCAAGAGGCCTTCGGAGTCTCTTGGTACTGTAGGGGCCCCTTAACCATTAGAATAGGATTTTGGGGTCCTTTCTGGTATGATTATAGGGGGCCTTAACAATTAGAATAGGGTTTTGGGGTCCTTTATAGTGTGACTATAAGAACAAATTAGAATGGGGTTTCGGGGTCTTTTCTGGTACAATTTATAAGAAAACAACATAGGCAATTGTTGAGGCCCCTCCTTAAGCCCCAAACCCTAAACCCCAGAACACCCTACTCCGAGACTCCTAAAGGCCCCCTTTTTCCCTTGAGGCCAAGGAGCCAGAATCCGCGGATCTTTTCCTTGGTTTCCCACTAGAATAGAAATCAGGGTGCCCTTTTTCCTTACCTATTTGGTGTTAATAATACTGGGAAACCGAGTTTCGGAGGACGAAGGGCTGCAAGGACCAGGCGGGATCTTCCAGTGCCCTGTCCGCTTCATCGGCCTGGTTTCAGGGATTTTGGGGCTTGAAGGGTTTATGGGTTTTTCAGGGGTTTATGGGTTTGAGGGTCCAGGGTTTAAGGGTCTTGGGGGCTTGCAGGTTAGGGTTTAAGGGTTTAGGGTTTAGGGGTTTAGGGGTTTAAGGGTTTTAAGGTTTGGATTAGGGCAGTGTAGGGTTTAGGGTGCTGTGGTGACAAACGTACTAACGGCTCTTAGTAACTCTTGGTAAGGCACAAGAGCTTTTAGGGAGGCTACAGCAGGCTCTCTCGATAAAGGTTCTGCAAGAAATGTTGGGGAGTAGTCTTGCAATAAGGGCTCTTAGTCAGGGTTCAGTAACGACTTGTCGGGAGTTGAGTAGGATTGTAAGGGTTGGGGTTGTTTGGCCGAGGGCTTCGGGGCTTTAGATCCCAAACCTATGAAAACCCTGCGCACTTGGATGTCCGTGCCATTGCGAAAAGCTGAAGCATCGCGGCTTCCGTGGCGGGACTCTGCCAGCAGCAGGGTCCGAGTACTGCATCAACAAGAGGAATGATTCGAATAGTATTGCATGGGATGCCTTGTTACACAACTTTAGTATAAAACATAATAATAATAATAATAGTAATAATAAAAATTAATAACAATAATAATAGTAATAATAATAACAATAATAATAACAATAACAAAAAAATAATAATCAAAACACTGTTCGCACTATCAAGGCCCTCTGCCAAACTCTGGCCTAGCCACACAGGATTGTACACATCTGCACACGCATGTACAGGACAGCTGAACAAACAAGCACAAGTACACATACACGTAAACTTCAAGAAACTACCCTAAATGTGCGCATGCGTAGACTAAGTACCTATATCTAAAGCAAAATCTACATCTTCATCTGTATCTACCAACGAATAAAAGACTATATGTATCTGTATACTGTACGTGTAAACACGCAATGTGTGTGCGTGTATGCATACATACATACGTACATACATACATACATACAGACAGATGCAGGTATTCATGTATTTATGTGCGCGTAAGACGGGCATGGGTAACATCGCAGACCAGGCTGCTTCCAGCTGCCATACCATCAACGACGCCCGGTGCTAGAAATCTCTCAGAGCACACTGAAGCTCTCGACGTGCTACTTTGGGTTTAGGGTTTGGGGTTTATAGGGCCTTAGCGTTTAGGGTTTAGGGTTTTAGGGTTTAGGGTTTAGGGCCTTTGGGTTTAGGGTTCGCCAGCGCAGTTGGCGCCCTGACCAAATCCATTTTGAAATTTTGAAGCTCTTCGAAGGAATTTCTGTCTCTAGGGGGTCAGCCCTAATCCCTAAAGTGATTTTTTTCGCAAAAAGTTTTTTTGACTTTGCTGCTAGCTCCCGCAGGCGTCCCTAGCCCCAAATCATTGGCGGCCCTAATCCCAAGGCATTGGCGGCCCTAATCCCAAAACACGGGCGTCCCTAATCCCAAAACACTGGCGGCCCTAATCCCAAAACACTGGCGGCCCTAATCCCAAAACATTGGCGGCCCTAATCCCAAAACATGGGCTGCCCTAATCCCAAAACACTGGCGGCCCTGATCCCCCCGCCCCTCCGCCCCCGCCGCTTTCTCCGGCCCTGTCCACTCCCGGCCGCCCTGCCGCTTTTTTGAGCTCTCCTGCCCTGCCCTGCCCGGCCCCGGCCCGGCCCGGCCCGGCCCGGCCCTGCCCTGCCCTGCCCTGCCCTGCCCTGCCCTGCCCTGCCCTGCCCTGCCCTGCCTGTGCAAACCCAAAACCTGCGCTGGCGCACTTAGGCGAAGTTTGGGTTTTGGGTTTACCCGCCAACTTGGTACGGTTTGCGACGATTTGGGGTTTGGGGCCTGGGAGGGTAGGGCAGGGGTCAAGGCTGGGTTCAGAGTCCAATGGGGTTGCAGGCTCAGGGCCCCGAGGTCTACTTCTGAGCTGACTTCTCCCTGTTTGCTTCGAGGCTTTTGGACAGCACTTATATGGGTCCACAAACAGTTCCTGCCTGGAAAGAGGCAATGTCACAGAAGCTCGTGTCGCCATGCCGGTGGCTCAGATACTCAGGCAGCGGAGGTTGGACCTGGGTCTAGGACAGTTTCAGGTGGGTAGTTACCGTTATAGGAGCCTTATAGAAGCTCCATATACCTTATACAAGCCTTATAGAAGCCCTCTTTACCCTAAACTCCCCACCTGTAGTTTCCTTTAACTGGGCTCGTCGCAGCATGGATTCGGAAGTACCCGCTCGGTCAGCGGAGACTGCAGATGGGGGCTAGCCCACAACCCCAAGCACCCAGTGTCGGAAACCCCCAAACCCCTACACTCTAAAACCCTAAACCCTAAAACCCCAAACCCTAAACCCTAAAACCCTAAACCCTAAAACCCTAAACCCTAAGTTTCCTGATCGGAAACCCCGGGAATGGTTCCAAGGAGCTGCTCTGTGGAAGGATGAGTGAGAAGCGAATGCCATCGGGCCAGATCCCCTGTAACCTAGAGAACCCAATACCCCTTACTTAAGGAATATACCTTGAATCATAATATTAAGGCCTCAGTAATCTAAGGTATATTCCTTAATTAGGGGGTATTGGGTTCTCTGGGAACCCTAAACCCAAAAAAACTCTAAGCCCTACCCTAAGACTCCGAGTCTACAAATAGTACCCACTTTGGGAATAGTACCTACTTTGGGCTATTTGGAGTCTTCGGGCTATAAGCCCTAAACCCCAAACCCTAAACTCTAAAGCACATTGAATCTGAGGCACTCCGTCGCTGTCCCGCCAGCTGCGACAGCGGACCGTGCCTGGCGCAACGATGATGCCGGGAACTCCTCAGGAGCACCCTGGGTTCGAAATCACTTCAAACACGATGGTACTGTTGATGACACAAATCCTGCATTACCTTAAGCACCCTGAACTATGGGAGTTATGGTAAATTCACTATTATGGGTAATGCAGGACTTATATCATCAACCTTAGCTTCGAAATCACTTCAAACACGATGGTAGTTCTCTATGTAAATTAGGGTCCCGCTTTAGGTCTCTAATGTAGTATGGCACCCTTATAATAAGGACCCTAAAAGGGATCCAAATTTTCAGAACACTACCCATGTTAAGAGCGCCATAGGATTGGAAGAAGCAAAGGCTTTCTTAGTCCGGTTCCTATGTTCGTCTTGAGGTCCAGCTCACCCAAAGCGTGAGATCCTGCGAGACGTGACGTTCGAAACCACCAGTTTGGGGTTTAGGGTTTAGGGGTTCCTGATTATGACCACCATGCTGCTTACTGCCATGTTGCTCGGGGGCCGCAGTTGCAAGGCACGGGTGAAAAGTGGGTAATGGTGCAAGTAACAGACACTTGCAACCCTACCTACTTCTTCCTCCAAGTACTCGCCGTTCTCTCTGCAGTGTCCGTTTTGAGCCTTGCAAGATTGATGTAGATATTGGAGGATACACATACAAGAAACGCTACTGGCGACGGGTATGCATGCGTCTTTCCAGGGTACGAACTACTGGTAAAAGAAGGATACTATAGGTGCAGACGTCTCACCCACCATCGCCTCGAGGCACAAGCCTCGGTGTCGTCAACCACGTCCGGCCCCCAAGTAACCTTGAGGAATCATGAGAAGATTGACACTACAATGCCCAACTCTTTAATACAAGGGCCTTAATCCGTAATGGTTTGAACCAGGCTTTGGTGTATGCTTTTTGTAGAATTTCGTTAAGCGTCCGTCAAAGGTCTATAGCGTTCGGAGGCAATGTTTCTACGATTTGGGGCAGGGTTTAGGGTAGAGGGTTACGAGATGGGAACTTTGTTTTGGGCAGGGTTTGAGCTAAGCGATGCTTAGCGTTTCAATCTCATGTGCTGTTCGCCTTTACCAATGCCACGACTGCTCAGGCCTACAAGGAATGTTTCCTGCTAGCAATGCACTCGGCTACGACCTCAGAAGCTGGCTACTTGCACGCTGCTCGTGCCCACCTTGATTGAACTTTAACCTTCGTGGACTTATACATGCTTCGTATTTAAGCCACTGTCCCAGACCACCGGAAGGATTTAAAGAATAGATCCCCTTAAGGGAGTTGCTTTAAGGTACCCTTAGTAGTATAGGTTCCCAAATTAGAGGATCTATTTTTTAGATCCTTCCGGTGGTCTGGGGTTACACTCTGTCATACCGGCCGTCGGCCCCACTATTCCTATACTCAGGCCTGAACCCCGAGAACAGAAGACCCAAGTTGCCTCAACCTCAACCCTCGAACCCTCAAACCCTGCACACCCAACTTCGAACCCATTCTAACCCTGCGCCCCAACAACCAGCTAGATGCGAAGCACCCTCAAACTCCAGTTGTCCTCAAACCCCAGACGTCAACACCCATGAACTCTCAAGCTTTTACCAAGCCCAATGCTTTGGACATGGTCCTTAGAAACTACAGCACCCTGGACCTGTGCAAACCCTATATAGACAGTCGGAACATTGTAAACACTGCGTCTACAAGTGAAGCACCCCAGTGTTCGGAAACCCCCACACGACTCTAAACCTCAAGCACTAGACCCTAAACCTGACCGGGTTAGCGGTAGGGGCAGGCGTAGCGGTACAGGACGTGGTAGTGGTAGCAGCAGAAGCGGACGCGGTAGGCTTGGGGGGGCTGGTCGGTGGGGTGACAGCTGCGACAAACAGGCACAGAAATCTGGGGGCCACAGCCTCTGCCAAGAAAGGGTGGGCGCCGGGTGAGCCTTCACCTGCGTGGCAAGCGCGTGCTAGCGCGGCTATAATTGTCGTTTTGGGACCAGGCCTCACTGGCACCTCCAGCTCCGAGCCGATGGGCGGGCCGGACGGCCAGGAGCCTGCTAAAAAAAAACCCTCAGACCATCGCAAGATGCTCTGCACAGGCAAGCCTTCGAACCGAAGTCAGCACCATCATTCTTCGGCAGGGCTTGCCAACCTTCGCGACGGCAGCACTACGGAAGGCTCTTGCGGCTGGTCGAACCGGGGTAGGGGCAGGCGTCGATCAGCCGCAGCTGCCTGGCACGTTTACATGGGGGCTTTTCGGAGACCATAAGATAGACGTGGTCTCCAATTCAACTACTCGGCGCCCAGGCCAACCTCCTGCGTAAACACATTGGAGCCCTTTGAAGGAAGTGTATTCCGATTATGAGGGCCCTTGTATAATGTGAGGTGCGACGACACCCTCTCCTCAGCTTGAGCGAGCAACTCATTAAGGCTTATCCAGACCCCTTCATGAGGGTTTGTGCTTTTGGGGTAGAGGATAGAGCTTACAGTTTAGGGTGGGGGCTGGGCTAGGATTTAGGATTATATCGGATTTGTTTTGTGGTATAGGATTTGGGTATTCGGGCTGAGGGTTTCGGATTATCCGACAAACGAGTAGAGTCCCTTCGCGATCGGCCCAGATGCGATCACTTCATGTGTGCACTTGAAGAGAGAGAACATGGACAAACAAAACAGTCACCAGGCTGCACGTGCCAACCTACAAGATGCGGGTTGATTCCAGCACTGATGGTGGCCATGGTGGAATTGCGAAGGATACTGGTGTTGAGGCTGACGACACTGATGCTCACGATATGTCAGAATGATGGTGGTCATGCTTCCTCGAGCCCTTCGCTCAGGCCCGGTCGCACCTTGGCCGTGAGGATCTCTGGTGAGGCAGGACCTCAGGGCTGCCGACTCCACATCACCATACTATTCGGAGGGACACAGGTCTGCGCAGTACCAACATGCCAGCGACTGATTGGCTATGACATCGCGACTGCAGCCAATCGAGAAACAGAATCTGCAATACCCAAACAGGAGCCCAACACAATGTGCGACAGGGCTGGGCTCCGATCCACAATCTCGGGAGCCATGTACACCCGAGTGCCGCAGATGGAGAACGTCCGGTCTTCAATATGCGGAAGTCTAACGGGCTAGGTGGGTGGGTGGCTGATGCATGCATGCATGTACAGGTTTTGCTTGTATACTTGTATCTATGTGTGTAAAGTAAATGTACAGATGAACATACGGGTACTGCGTTCTTTTTGATATAAACATAAAACTACATACGAAATGAATGGTGTGTGCATCCATGCGTGGCACGACATAACTACATACATACATACATACATACATACATACCTACATACCTACATACCTACATACGTACATACATACATACATACATACATACATATACATGTATGTGTGTGAAAAATGCAAACATGAGAGAAAACTATGTGTATATATATATATGTAAAGAAAGAGACAACGAGAGAGAGAGAGA